>PVIJ01014920.1:0-38590 GCA_004024925.1 Scalopus aquaticus
TGTTTATTTGTTCACAGACGCAGCTTTTGGTTTCGTTGATCTGGAATATTTTTTTTTTTCCATTTCGTTTATTTCTGCTTTGATTTTTATTATTTCCTTTCTTAAACTGGCCTTTGGGGAATTTTGTTGTTCATTTTCTAGTTCTTTGAGATGTGAGATTAAATTGTTTCTTTGGGTTGTTTCTTGTTTCTTGATGTAAGCTTGTAATGCTGTATATTTCCCTCTTATTACTGCTTTTGCTGTGTCCCAGACTTTCTGGAAAGTTGTGTCCTTGATATTTTTTAATTTCTTCTTTGATCTCTTCGTTGATCCATTGGTTTTCCAGTAATGTGGATTTCAGTCTCCATGAGGTAAGAAGGTTTTTTTTTTTTTATCTTTTTATGGTTTATTTCCAGTTTGACTCCTTTATGATTGGGGAAGAAGGCTGGTACGATTTTTATCTTAGTGTATCTGTTGACGTTTGTTTTGTGGCTTAATATGTGATCGCTCCTGGAATATGTTCCATGTGAGCTTGAGAAAAATGTGTATTCAATTTTTTGGGGGTGAAGTGATCGATAGATTTCTGTTAATCCCCTGTGGTCTAGGTCCTTATTTAGAGCTTTAATGTCCCTGGTTACTTTTTGTCTTCTTGATCTTTCCAATAGAGAAAGTTGGTTGTCGAAGTCTCCTACTATGTGTGTATTTTCTTTAATGTCTGGTTTATAGGGATGATAATAATCGTCTGATATACTTTGGTGCTCCTTCATTTGGGGAGTACATATTGATGAGTGTTATATCCTCCTGTTTTATTGTCCCCTTTATCGTGATGTAGTGACCAGCTTTGTCTTTTTTACCTTCTTAAGTTTGAAGTCTATTTTATCTGATATAAGTATAGCTGTTCCTGCCTTCTTTCTTGGTCCATTTGCTTGTAGGATTGTTTTCCATCCTTTAACTATTAATCTCTGTTTATCTTTCTCAATTAAATGTGTTTCTTGTAGACAGCAGAAGGTTGGATTCTGTTTTTTGATCCATCCTGTTATGATGTGTCTTTTAATTGGTAGGTTTAGTCCTTTTACATGTAGAGTTAATACTGATGTACTGTCATCCATATTTGTCTTTTTGTTTACCTTTTTGTGATTCTAATCCTTACCTTATTCTGTATTTCCTGGTCTTTCTTCTGTTGGCTTTGTCTTCATGGTTTCTTGTAGTAAGTTTTGGAGTGGGAGTTTGTTTGTGATGAATTTCTGTAGTTTCTGTTTGTCAGAAAAGGTCCATGTTCTTCATAGAGGAAGGAGAGCTTTGCAGGGTAGAGTATTCTTGGTTGACATTTGTTGGCATGTAGTATATTACATATGTCTCTCTATTCTCTTCTTGCCTGTAGTGTTTCTTCAGAGAAATCTGATGTCAGCCTGATTGGCTTTCCTTTTAGGTTATTTGTTTCTTTGCCCTCGTCATTTTCAATATATTTTCCTTGTCTTGGATTCTCGATAGTTTTACTATCATATGTCTTGCTGTTTTTTTTTTTTTTCTTTCGTTGTAATAATTTGGAGATCTTCTGGCTTACTGTATGTCAGTTTTTGTTTCCTTTTTCATGTTTGGAAAGTTCTCTTCAATTAGCTCCTTGAGAATTTTCTTTGTCCCATTGTCTCTCTCCTTTCTTCTGGGATTCCTATGATTCTGATGTTTCCTTTTTTCATGGTGTCATATAGTTCTCAAAGCTTTTCCTCATTCTTTTTCCTTCGTTTTTCTTTTTCCTTTTCTGTCTTGGTTCTTTCAGTATCTTTATCTTCCAGAGTGCTTTTTCTTCCCTCCATGTGTTTTAATTTACTTTTAAGGCTCTCTATTAATGTTTGTAAATACTCCATTTCCTTCATTTTCTTCTTTATGGATTCATTCTCATTTTTCAATTCTTCATTTATATTCCTCAGTTCTTTTTTCTTTGCATTTAATTCGATTATTTTTTTATTATGGATATTCTGAATTCTTTATCTGTTAGGCAGATGTAATCTTCTATTTCCATATTATTGGGTTCTGAAGAGGGCTTTTCTTCCTGTGGTGTATTGTTTTTGAGGGTCATTTGTAAGTTTTTTTTCTTCCTGTTGATGGCCTTCTGCTTTGCTCTGATTGTAGCATTCCTGTGTTGTTGGTGCCGGTGGGCATGATTCTTGGTTCTACTTGCTGAGGAGTGTTTGTTGTTTCCTAGTTTCTGAGTTACCTTGGCTGTGGCTGGGTATCTTCCAGATTTTCTTTTTTCTCTGTTGAATTTCTGTGTCTCTCGTGGCATGTCTCCAATGTGTTTCTGGTTCCGAGTGGAATTAGGGTAGAAAAAGGCATGGTGGTTTGTAGTAAAAAAAAAAAATAGAAAAATAATAAAAAAAAATTAAAGAAGAAAAATATAATAAAAAATATTGGGTAGATGTAAACTTGGGGAGAGTTTTGTTGTCCTTTTGCTTTTAGGTTTTTGAGTTTCTGGGTAGGCCCCCTGCTAGGGTTCAAACCCCCCCCCCCTTTCCAGTGTCAGATGTTGCTGTTGTCCTACTGTCGCTGCTGTCGTTTTATAGTTGCTAGGAGTCTTTCTGTTCTTTCTCTCCCCTCCCTTTTTATTTTTCTCCTTTCCCTCAGTGTTTGCCTGGGGTCTATCCCCACCCCTGGTGCTATGTCTGGTGGGGAGGGTTCGAGAGTTCCTGATCTTAAGTTTCTTCTCTGGTGCTTGGGCCCCACTACTCCATGAGGGGGGTGCATGGGTGGAGGTTGTGGGCAGCTGTTGGTCAGGGTTTCGCCTCCTCTAGATTCTGGGGGGGCACTGGGCAACCTCCTAGAAGTTGGGTGTGCGGCCACGGCGGGGGGTGGGGGTGCTGGGCTGTGGTCTCCATCAGCTGGAGTTTCCTTTCTGCCACCCTCCTGAGTGCCAAGATGCAGACACTTTGTCGAGGAGGGTGTGGTTGGAGACAGTTCCAGCAGGAGCCTGTATCCCAGGTCAAGTTACCTCCAGTCAAGTTAGAGAAGAGTAGATTTCCCTAACAGCAGCTACTGGTATCAGGTTACAGACTAGGGAGGAGATTGTTTGAGGTGGTCTCAGCAGGAGTTTTTCCTGCCTGACTGGTTTCTCAAGCCCATATATCACCTAGCAACCAGTTGGGGATTAGGACCCCACAGGGTGCTTGCAGTTTGTCCTCCCCACTGAAATGTTACCTATTCCCAGGTGGGGCATGTAACACAGTGACCCTCGAGCTTTCCTGCACTTCAGAGCTGCCAGGCAGGGAAGAGAGGGGGCTCGTGGAGTGGGGGAGTGGGGGTCACGCTCCCCATTGGTTGGCCAGAGCCCTCCTACACCACCGCAGTTTCTAACCTTGGATTCAGTGGCGCTCCATAAAGCTGGTTTGCCCACCTCTCCTTGCTGTTTTCCTCCGTGTGGGGTCCAATGTCTTTTCTCTTCTCTTTACTCTGACTTTTCGGTTTATCTTTAAGTCTAAAGGACCCATGGGTATGATTGTATTTTGTAGGGCATCCAGTTCTCCTCAGATTGGCTCTCAAAATTAGGGATTTTTTTCTGTCCATAAATCGATATTTTGTGAGAGAGCCTGATCCTAGCGTCTGTTCGCTGCCACTTTGGGGGGGCGATCTAGATTGGCTTTTTAAAAAAATTGCTTTATGTCATTATAATGTTGCTAACAGAGATTCTTTACATTTAACTGTAGTCAGATAATGGCTCATCTAAAAGGAATAACATCTATTTGTTTGGCTTCTTTTTTCTATGAAATTATTCAGTTTTTATTGTAGAATGATTGGGGTAATATAAACAAAATGTTAATAACTCCACAATCCTGGGTTACTCATTTATAAGATTATTATATTACATTTATACAATGATTTATTTGTATCTGTGTATAAAATTATACACATGTGATAACTGGTCTCTATTTTGGTGCTTTCAAAATTCAACCAATTGGGCATCAACAACTCATTGTTAGACATATTCAAAATATTTCCTCTCTGACACTTATATGTATGACTTTTAGCTTTTTTTATCGTATATTTCACATTCTCACATTTAATTTTTTTGTTCTGTTTTTTTCTATCAGTGTTTTCCTTAGTTTTTTCTTGTTTTGAATCTCAAAATTTAAAAATTTCCATAATAGCTGATTACTATTTCTATTTTATTGGTTTGTTTCCTCCTTAAGTATATATAACCTTTCAAAATATTTTATTCATAGTGTATTATACATTGCTCATAATTTCTCATGTTGGATCTTACTATTTCATTACTCATAATTATATTTGGATATGGTCTTAAATACTGACCTGATTTTTAGAATCAAGTCCGGTTCTTTCTACCTCCAGTATAGGCTCAGTTCTTATCTACAGTTTTCTTAAATATTTTATGTCTTTTTCTTTTATTCTCAATCCATTTTAATTTTGTTAATTTTAGTTTGTTATGATCTCTTAATTCTCTTGAGAAAACTAAGTGATTCTGTCACTGTGTCCTCCAACTTTGAGTAGATTGTTTATAGAAGCACATAGGAGGTTATGCTCCTATAAACATAAGAGACACTTTATGCACTGTTCTTCTTCTCTTGTTTTATAGAAAGTATATAGACATCAAGACAATTTTAAGAAGTTGTTTTTACTCACATCAATAGAGATAGAAATTAATGTTTTATTTTCCAACAAATAAGTCCACATATAACTTGCAATTCACTGTTCGCGTGGGAGGTAATTAAGATCTTTCAGATAATGAGTCTGGGACAACTTAAAGTACAGATCTTGAAGACAGAAGACAAACCCTGAGAAAATCTTTTCAATCCAACTTGACAAATACCATTTCAAGTGGTCACTCCACTTAGTTTCTGTTATAAGTGGAAGATGAGAGAAGATGAATTCTAATTTGATGTTTCTTATAGCCCATTGAGGATTTTCCAGCAGTACTTACGATGCTTGGTAATTAAGAGGGTCGTGGTTACATCCTGTTATTGTATCATCCAGGGAAAGTGAAATTATGGGAAACACATTTTAAAGAAGTTTTTAACACAATGGAGTTGAAAAGCCATACTGAGACTCTTTCTAATTATAAAAGAGATTTGGTTTATAACCAAATCTGCAATAGAAAAAAAAATTCTTGTCAAAAATTTTCTTTCTTTTTCTGTCATTAGGGGTTAACAAAAACAGATTGATGTGAGAAAGAACACACAAAAAAATCTGTAATTATTATGATGTTGCATACTGAATAAGGGAAGAATTAATTGCTGAATAGAATTTACATGAGTAGACTAGGTTTAAGGTTTGGAAAATTCTAAAATAGATGTGATTTTATTGGGAATATTTACCTCAGTCTTTTATCACAGTCTTGCTTTTAAAGAATGAGATCTTAACTGAAAATATAAGAATAGCAATTTATATTCTTAAAAGTGCTTAGTAGATACAGCAATCATACTATGTAAGTATAAAATGATGTTCTTTAGTGTACATATAAATTTTAAAAAAACTTTTTTTCTGGTAGAATAATGTCTCAAAAGATAATGAAACTGAAAATGTGAGCTTTCAAATATGACAATTTTCTTTATCCAACAAGGTACCATCATGAATACAAAATGAACATTATTTAAACACTAAAGAATACCCCTGAGGACTAGAATTCAATATCTAAAAAGAACTCATACAGGGCCTCCCTGGTGGTGCAGCGGTTGAGCGCTGCGCTGTGGAGCTGTCGACAGCTTGCGATGCGAGTTCGACGCCCGGCCGGGGAGAATCCCACATGGTGCGGCAGACCTCTCCTGCCTCGCCCGCTGCTCCCCTCAGTAGTGTATTTCTGATCTGCCTGTTCTGCTCCCCACTCTGTCTCTGGTGAACCCTCTCGCCGCCCCATGCCCATGTCCTGTACCCCAGCTTGTATGTATAAATAAATAAATCTTAAAAAAAAAAAATCATACAACTCAGTGAAAAAACTAATAACTCAGTCAAAAATAGGGGCAACAAAGAGGGGATAGACATTTTTTCAAAGATAGATGGTCAACGGGTACATAAAAAAATGTTCATCATCACTTATTAAGGAAATGCAAGTCAAAACCACAGTAAGATAACACTAACAATCTTCAGCATGACTCATATCAAAAAGACTAGAAAAAAATATGTATTGGCAAGGGTGTGGAGAAAAAGAAACGCTCAAACACTATTGGTAGAAATTTAGACTGTTGTGGCCACTAAGGAAACAGTATGTAGGTTTCTCAAAATAGGAAAAATAGATCTGCCATATGAGCCGACATCTACTCCTGGTTAGCTACCCAAATAATGCAAAAACACTAATTCAAAGGGATATTGTGTACTCGTATGTTCACTGCATCACCATTTGTAATAGCCAAATATGGAAACAACTGAAGTGCCCAATGACAGATGAGTGGATAAAGAAAAAGGTTAAATATACACAATGAAATGCTTCACTATAAAAAGGAAATGAAACCTTGCTATTTGTAATAACATGAATGGTACTGGAGGGAATAAGCAAAATAAGTTGGAAGGAGAAAGACAAATGCTAGTTGATTCCACTTACATGTGGAATATAAAGAAATGTGACTGTAAACCTAAGGCTACCAGAGCACTGGAATGGGATTTGAGAAGCAAAGCAGTAGAGAGAGTACTGTGGGTGATGGAGGAAGATTATTGTTGCCTTGGCGGTGGGCATGGTGTAAAGACATGCATTTGAATAGGTGTGAACCTATACCCCTAAAACATACACTAGTAAATCATTGTTACATCAATTGAAAAATGACTTAGTTAAAAGAAAGAGTACCCCTTAATCAAAACTAACTCCAATCAAATCCAAAATTTGAAGTTTAATGTCTTAATTTTTATTGACCTAATGAATTATGCAATGTCAATTCACATATTAACTGATATATCGTATATTTCCAACTGATTTTCATCACTTTTGTCAACTGAGATCAGCAGAATTTTAAGATATTACACTTTATAATGTACAAGACATTTTAAACCTGTGAAGATTAACATTGGATATTATAACTGCTAGAACCACAATTGAAAGCATTCTTATTTGAGATAAACCCTTTTACCATTTATATAGAGCAGGGTTGCTTAAGTGCTACACTTCTATTTAGTATTTTTTATTTAGTAAAGTTATATCCCAAAACTTAAGAGCAAAGCAAACTCAATCTTACTTGCTATCTTTGCCTGTACGGTAAACTCTTCCAATACAATAACTGAAATGTAAGAAAAATATTAAAGTATTTTCTGTGGTTTTTATAGAATATATAGTTAGTATATGACAACTGGAATGACCCTGAAAATCACAAAGTCAGGAAAGGTAAATAAAATATTATACCTCTATCCCTAAATCCTTTTATTAATTAACAGTTTTGAATCCACCTTTGACTCTATCTATGGTGTGTCTACGGTGTGTTATCATCTTGTCAACAAAAAAAAAAAAATTAAAATGAAATATCACTATACCTGATGAAAAAAAGCCAAATTCGGCAACACTCATAACTTCAAATGCTAGTGAGAATTTGAGCAATGGGAACTCTTATTTACTACTGGTGGAATATAAAAGGATGCAGGTACTTTGGAAGTCAGTTGAACAGTTTTCAACAAAGCAAACATACATCCCTTGCCATCTACCCAAAGGAGTTGAAAACTTCTAAAAACTTACACTCAGATGTCTGTAGCAACTTTATTCACAATTGCTAAATCTTGGAAGCAATCAAGTTGTCTTTCAGTGGGTAAATAGATAAGCTCTGGCACATCCAGACTTGGAATATCATTTTGTACTCAAACAAAATGTGCTATTAAGCTATAAGAAGAGAGGGAGGAAAATTTTCAATGCATATTACTAAATAAAAGAAGCTGATCTAAAAGACTACCATTCCAATTATATGACATTCTAGAAAAGGAAAAACTTAAGTAGACAGAAAAAAGTAGTTTAAAAAGGGTTTCAGGTGAGGAAAGGGATGAATATGTGGAGCACAGAAGATTTCAAAGCAATAAAAATATATAATTCTATAAATATAAATACATGTCATGATACATATGTCAAATGTATATAATATACAACACTAATATTGATCTCTGTAAACTTTAGACTGTGTAATAATGAGGTGTCAGCGTAAATTCATAGTTTAGTTTTAGCACTCTAGTTGACATACATATGTGTAGCAGGGGCACATGGGAAATCTCTGTACTCCTTTTCAATATTACTGTGGACCTAAGACTGCACTAAAAAATTGAAAAAGAAAAAAAAATTAGTTCAAAAATGGTAAAAAAATTTAATCATTGTTGTCCATGAAAATCACAGCATTTAATTATTAACGGTGTCAAGAATCACAATCAATGTCTCTTATTTAATTAAGACAATAATCTATATAATATAGGTATTTTAATTAATCAATTAATTGATAATTAATCAAATATTGATTGATATTAAATTCATTTTGTTATCCCAATTCATAGATATTTGGGACTCAGAAAATTAAGAGGATTTGCCTAACATCAAATTTATTTAACTAATATCACATTTGATGTATTTATAATTCAAAATTCCTTTAAAATGTTTTGCTTGATAGAAAGGTCATGGATTGAGAGCCAGTTAGCTGGGTAGTAATTCTGAACTTGGCCCTGTATTTTGAAAAGTTACAGTAATAGTCTGAGTATTATAATAGGTTGAGAGACTTGGAAGTACTTTGTCACTCTTGTAGTTCATTCGTCTTATGGATAGTATTTCAGCTGTGTTTGTTGCCACACAATTATTCCCCATTTGAAAAAGTCAAGGAATTTTTATAAATTAGTGCAAAGTTTTAGAAAATACAATGAGAATGAGGAAGTAGCATAGAGAATAAATGTAACTATTTTTACCAACTATACCTTTTTAGAAGAGAAATCTGAGCAGATGTAGAGAAACTAGAGAAGATATTTTACAGATTCATAGTAGGCAGAGATCAATCAGAAGAATGCAGTCTGTATGAAGGCAGGTCTAGGAATAATGCTGGGACAAATTGGAGCTAAACAGATATTGGAATAAATGAATGTTAAAAAACAAACTGCTGACTTTATTAATTTCTTATTCATTCTGAAAAAAAATCATCAGCTGGATTTTTTATGCCATTTTTTACAGTCTAAAGCATTATCAGTTTTAATATATGCACCTATATAAGCACACCTTGTACATGTACAAACATACACACATTTACATTCACACAGGGTACCTTTAATTCCTTGTAAAATATTTTAGGCCTATATCATAAATGGTTAGGCTGAAGCAATAAATATGATTTATTTTAAGGACATGCAATCCTAATTGTGCTCCTTACTCTATCTCTTAAAACTTTCCATTTCTAGAAACTTTTATTGAATAAAAAGATTGTACATTGTTGAACCCACACTAGATTTATAAACTAGAGATAAAATAAAACTTATACAAAGGTGAAAACATATCATTTCCTCTTATACTCATAAATTTCCAATCTTATTTTAGAAAATTTTACGTCTTTCCACCAGACTTGTGCAATTCTAGCTGAGGCCCTGTTGTGTAAAGCATGTTAAAATCCTTTGAGCTAATATCTGCATCTGACTTGATAAAGAGTTGTAATTTTTTTCCCTGAATATTATGTACTTGCCAAAGTTTGTATTTGTAAAGAAGTGCCTAAGGTCTGTTATTGCAAATAAAAAATGCAAAGTCTTCCCTCTTTCCTATATAAAAATAGTTTTTAAAAGATCTTTATTCATATACTTTGTGCTGAAGTCTTAAAATTCTTTACACATACAGCTAAATACACAAAGATAATATCATATAGAAAGAACATTGGTCTTTCAAGTACTGTGTTTCTCATCTGATTAGTTAGCAATTTGTACAATTATACCTAAATGGATGCAATGCTGATATCACTGCTTATTTTATTATAGTGGTAAACCAGGTACAGTGCTTTCTGTCCTGCCTGTGTATAATATTACTCCTAAACAATTTTGTGAATACTCTATTTCAATTTCCCAGCTTGATTAGCTAACAGTCTGCACTAAAACATTCAAGGTAAAATGGAAAGCTGATTGCATGGAGATTTTAAACTCATTTGCACACAACAAGATTTATTAGGGCCAATGTAGGTAAAAAACAGTATGACTTCTTTCGTATCCTTACTAATTCCTTCTGCTAATTCAAGCTGTCTACAGAGAACCTTAATGGGATAGAACATAGAATTTTTGGAGACATTTTTTGGTAAGTGCAATATTAGGAGAGAAGAAATTGTTCCTTGGGTCTATGGACAGCTTAGGAATTGCTTTTATTCTGGATTATTGCCTGATTTTTAGAATGCTGCATTAAATGATGTAGAAAAATATAAAGCTTCCTGTATTAAGGGCTGATTCCCATTCATTGCTTTCTCTTACAATTTCCTATTAGTTTTTCTCCCTTATTCCTAACTTCTGAATGATACCACTTATAGAATACCAAAAATGAATCCAGGTGATAAAAAGATCAAAATCTATAACATGGAGTAAGAGTATAAAAGTCTGCCACCCTAGAGTATAAAAAAGAAAAAAAAAATTAAACTGAAGTTTTCTTAAAATAAGGTAAACCAGGAAAAAGATGAATTTTTTAAACTCAAAGTTTCTAAAAAAAAGTATATAAATATAGTTTTGCCACAAAATACCACTGATTTATGAAAATTTGTTGGTGATTATGCTGTCATAACATATACCTGAAGAGGTATGATGTCATACCCCTAAATCATATGTAGTGCTATAAACCAACTTTACCTCAATAAAATAATAATATAGTTAAAAAATAAAATTTTAAAACTAGCTGTCACAAATATTTATGGACTTAGAGGTTAAAAAAATCAATGTACATTTAAAAGATAATTTTTTTCTGGTAGCTTTCTACATAAGTAAGTTAAAAGGTTAATAAAAATGCAAATGTTCATCCTTAGACTGGAATGAAATTAATAATCTTTTGCTCTTAAAATGAAGAATCTCCATCAGGTTTCTAAAGGCATATAACTTTTTATTTACCTATGGTTGATGTAGGGACAACCATATCACTTTTTTTTTTTTGTCAATGCTATTCTCAGAAACCCTACTCTACCTCTATTTTCTTCCATGTCCCTGAATGAACTCTCAGGTTATATTAGTATAGAATAGGTTATTCTATCATTAAAAATTTGAAACAATCTCAGTAACTCAATATAATGAGTTCTTGTTTACACTACACTTCCAATGTGCATGAACATGTGGGTTCTTCTAATTGTCAATATTCAGGAACTCAAATCAGGAAAAAAAGAATAAAGCAAATTGTATACTGTCTCCTATGCCTTCTCTAGAAGGCAATGAGCTCTACTGAGATTCAGTTTTATTTGCTAAAGCAAATCATGCATCTAGACTCAACTGCAAAGTGACAGAATAATACTATTCTACCTGTACCTACTTGGAAAAGGGAATCTGAATATTTAGAAAGATCACTAATGACTTCTACAAGTCTATTAATCTACCAGGCTGCAAGAATAAAATGAGATAGATTAACATGCTTCTAAAAATGAGCAACTATATTTATTTTCAGAACATGGTATAATGCAGTGGTTCTCAAAGCACAGTACATGAACTGTTAGGTGTCTACAAAACCTAAAAAAATTCATAGTATACTGGGGTGTTATTTTGCTTTTTCACTTTCATTCTCTCATGAGTTTACAATGGAAAAAGCTAGAAACTACATGACATCTTATATGGCAACAAATTGATTCCAGCTCCTCTCTATTGAACCAGAAAGTAAAAAAAAAAAAAAAAAAAAAAAAAAAATTGCAAAAACGTAAAAAATGTGGCTATTGTCACTAAATCTTTCTCTTCAAAATATACTTTTCATGAAAATAAATTGTGTATTTTAACATGTAAAGCCTTTATGGTTATTTTACATGAATTAGTAGATACTTTACTCTTGTCTCAATTTGGGAGAACCCTTGAAAGGCAATTTTAGTTTCAGAGCTCCCCGTAGGATATGTTGAGATGTTTATTGGTCCAATATTACCATTAAATGTCTTCCTCTGCCCATTCTACCTTCCATTGACCCCCATAGGTATTATTTTCAAGAACCTAGCCCCACCAAAAAAAAAAAATTCTGATATACAGGTCTCTATTTCAGAATCTGTTTCCTAGACTTCCTGTTTAAGACGAGGACTGATCCACAGAAACTTCCTTTTAAGTTGGATTTTAGAGCCCTCACGTACCTGCTAGGGCACACTGAGGGTCCCATTGCTGAGGTTCAGTGGAAGACTGATAGTTACTTAATAGGAATGTCTGAGCAGGAAGTTGCACAAGTCATAAGAGAACAAGTTGAGAAATTGGAGTTCATGAAAATTTAAAATATCTAATATCAATGCTAAGTCAAGATACTAACTATGGGAAAATATTTGCAAGTCATATATCTGATAAAGAACTTGTATCTGGGAAACATAAGTAATTCTCAATAATAAGAAAATTCAATAATAAGAAAATATCCCTTTTGAAAAAGTACACAAAAATTTAAACAAAGAAGATATAGGGTATGGAATCAGCACATGAACAAAATATTCAAAATCACTGGAATCAGGAAAAACAAATCAAAACCACAGTGAGCTACCACTACACACCAATTAGAATGTCTAAGGTAAAAAGATTATGTCAAATACTGAGAAGTAATATGGAGTAACAGGACCCTCTGTTCAAGGCTGATGCAGATATGAAAGGGTACAATCACTTTAGAAACAGTTTTACAGTTTTATACAGAGTTAAACATACACCTGCATATGAACAGTTGGTTTACGTCCAGGTATTCTTTCATTTCTCTGTGTCAATAGAAATGAAAGAATATGTTAATACAAAGAATTATAAGCAAATTTTCAGTTTTTTTCATTAGTAGTACTGTAAAAGTGGAAATACCCAAGTATTTACCAACAGTAGGATAAATAAATTGTGGTATGTAGAATAGTGAAATACTTTTCAGTAAAAGGACAAACTTTTATTGACTCATGCAGTAGTGTGGATGAATCTCAATTAAGCTACTCAAAAAAAAGACATGTTGTAGTTTTCCACTTGTAATGGATTTAGAAAAGGACAATTAACCTATAGTGACAGAATGTAGATCAGGGGTTTCCTGAACAGTGGGTAGGAATCGGACTGTGGTGTGGAATGGAGGAAAGGGTGGAGAGCACTGGGGAAATTTGTTATTTTGTTTCTGTGAAGTTCCATGGGGATCTGTATATATAGATATAGACATATATCTACCTATCTATCTATATAGATAGATATATGTCTATATCTATACACATATACATGTAAAATTTATTTATTTGTAGTTTAGTATGTAGACATTTGATATGCCAGCTATGACTCAAAAAAATTTGAAAAGCTGTCATCACCTGTGTAGCCCCATAAAGATAATGAAAATTTACAGCTAAAAAATTAAGATTATCTGCAGTGTAAATATAAAACAATGGAAGTCTGAAGCAGTAACTTATTTATAATATTCCAACCAGCAGCAGGAAGAGGTAGGATCCAAAGCTAGGTCAGTCTGACTTTTAAGGGTGACTCCTCTTAATACATTACATAACATATTAAAGGCCACAGAATCTCTCAACAATCCTTTCATATTTTGCAGGGAGCGCTTTTGAAATTAATAAGTACAGTTTACATTCATTCACACACAAAAAATCAATAAACTTCACTTCTATCAGTTTTTTAAAAATTCATTGACTATTAATAATTGTTCTCTAGTGGGTCTTTAAGTATTCTTCAGCATTTATTTGAACCATGTGCCAAATTTAAATTTATATGAGATAGTATTAATAGTGTTTAAGGGCTTAGAAGTTGGTTGTCCAACTACAGCTTGGAATAAATTGATGTAAATAGAATCAGAGCCCCTGAGATTTCTCATGTCTGTCCTGCGGTAAGTGCTCTACTCCAATCCCACATTCACTTCATCCACGGCTGTGAATAAACCTTATATCATAAATCATGTCATCATCACATTAAAACATTCAGGAAACAATTATGTTACACCCTGTCAGTCTCACTAGTAAAACTTCACTTTTCAGTTTCAAACTACCTCTGTAAATTCTGTATTTGAACTATATGTTAGTGCTTCTTCTGTATACAATACAACAGACCATCTGATAAGTAAAACGTAATTATTTTTATATAAGTAAAGAAGAATCTTGAGGAAACTTCTGTACTAAAGAACCTTAAAGAAATCCGATGTTTAGGGCCTCCTGGTGGCGCAGCGGTTGATTGCTGCGCTGTGGAGCTGTAGGCGGCTTGCAATGAGAGTTCGATGCCCAGCCAGGGAGAATCCCACATGGCGGAGCAGACCTCTCCTGCCTCGCCCGCTGCTCTCCTTAGCAGTGTATTTCTGATCTGCCTGTTCTGCTCCCCACTCTGTCTCTGGTGAACCCTCTCGCCACCCTGCGCCTTTGGCCTATACCCCAGCTTGTATAAATAAATAAATCTTAAAAAAAAAAAAAAAGAAATCCGATGTTTAAACACATGTCTATCGGGGTTCAAATCCAGGCACTTACTACCTGTGAAACACTATGAGTATGTTTCCAATATCTCTAATCTTTGTTTATTTGTAAGATGAGAGACTATAGTACCTATATTTTAAGGTGTTTCAAATTAATTTATTTCAAGATTCTGGTATGCAAAATTCAATTGTTTTTAATGCGTGAGCATTTTTATATATACCAGAGGAAAATATTTCTATTTTAAAATGCTACTACTGTTTAAAGTATGTGAATACCTTATAAAAATAATAGAAAAGGAAGACCATTTTGAATCAACTGAATATTTGAAAGGAGTAGAATATATAAATGTAGACTTTATGCTGAATTTAGGAACTAAGATTAGACTGATTGAGTTGTTCTGCAAAGGGGGTAGGTGATGAGGAGAAAATTAGAAATCCCCATGGACATTAAATAGGAGAAAAGTGGTATGAGAAGAAAAGAGATAGGGAATAAAAATGTTTTAAAGGCCTAGCCTGATTCCACAAAAGTTGAAACTTACTATTCAATAATAGCCCGAGTGGTAGGATAGCCTACAAGTCTTTAAAAAGCAGAGATGGAGAATATATTATATTATTTTTTTGCTCTTTGTTATAAAAATTACTTAATTTTATAATCTCTATATATTTTAAATACAGGTAATGTTCAGATGGCAACTGCAGTAGAGAATAAATGTGTAATTGTGTTAGGGAATTATCTATGGGACTGAAAAAGGACAGAAGAATGTTGTCCCTGTTTGGGCCCAGTGCTATGTAAAGATAAAGGAAGAACAATAAATCAATATAAAGAATCAAAAGAAAGTAGAAAATCAGACCCAATGGAGACACTGAGAATGGAATCTTAGCTAAGAACTTGCTGACATCTTAGAGAGGGAATGTAAAATGCTATTAAAAACTTTGTGGATTCCATCTAATAACACAATCATATTCATGGTAAATAAATTTATAAACTTTGCACCTTTTGCCTATATTTGCACCTATCCATCTTTTTGTCTTGATGACTCCTCTTCATTAAATACTTTAAGTTAGACTACAAATGCTGGACCATTACAAATAAGGCCTCTTACCTAATTCTGATTTTAAAATGAACAATCTCACACACACACATCTGATAAGGATATTAAGGTGAAGGATTTCCTGGCCCTCTTATCAAGTTCTAGTGTTATCTTTCTTCAGGACACTTTCCTGTCCCCTGCTACTTTGTAAATCCCAGTCAGGATGTGATGTCCAAGGCCTTGTAGAATATATTGATTGTTAGTCTCCTTCCCAGCAGATAAAACTTCTGTAATCATTACAATTTGTGTGTGTGTGTGTGTGTGTGTGTGTGTGTGTGTGTGTGCACGCATGTATGTTTTACACATAACTCAGCTTTGCTGAAAGCATGCAGTCTGTTTCTATTTTCTATAAATAGGGATTTTGTGCATTGGTCTTTAAAACAATGCTTTTATTTCCTTGAGTTTCAGCTGGGCTGCTGTTGTTTTATTAGTTCTCAGATGATTTATGTATTTTCAATGTACAAGTGCCTAGAGGCTAAGATAAATAGAGGTATTTTTATAGTAAAATTTGAAAAATAGTTCAAGACTTGAAAAACCAAAGCTTATTAGGTGCTCAAAATTAAAATGAATGCTTTCTCTGCCATGCTATTTTTGCAAGGGACAAAATAAAACAGGTGAAGAGAAGGTTTCTAATGTTCTGTTTGTTTTTTCTCACCATCTACAGTACATCAGTGTCTCACAAAAATATTACAGCATTTACTGCAAGATATCTAGATATTTTAGAAGAGCGTAATCTGGAATTCCCAACCCTCAAATTGGGGTAAATGAATTCTGGGATCTAAGACTCTACGGTTATGTGTTAGAGATAAATGCCCAATGTACCACAGTGACTAATACACACAGACTTCCTTACTACATTCTTTCTTATGCACAAAGGTCAGACTTCAATGAATCCATTGATATATTAGCCCACTTTAGTATGTTTGTTATCATTATTTAAAAAATAAATCTCTATGTGTTTGTGTTACCCTGTGTTTTAATAAGTTATAAGGAAATCTAATATATTAATGCTCCAGAGGTTCATCATTCTGCCTGTGATGGGAGAAAAGGTATCCACAAATGCCATATATTATTCCAAAGTAGACAAGACCTATTTTTCCTAAGATTTATAAGGCATCCATTATAAAATGATCAAGTGTTACTGATAATTCCAATCTGATTAGATTTGTAGCTATAGCATGAATCGTCCAGCAGGTTTACATAATCCCAAAGTCCCTGATGTTGAGTATGCTTATTAAATATGTAAAATCATATTCAGGGACTCCCTTGTGGTGCAGGGGTTAAAGTCTCAATGCTATCAAGCTATTGCCAGCCACTGCAGCATGAGTTCGATTCCTGGCCAGGGAGCTAACCCACATGGTGCAGCAGACCTCTCCTGTCTCGCCTGCTGCTCCCCCGGTAGTGTATTTCAGTATATCAGTCTGTTCTGCTCCCCACTCTGTCTCTGGTGTACCCTCTCACCCTCCGCACCTCTGGCCTACACCCCAGTTCTTGTACACATAAATAAATAAATCTTTTTTTAAAAAAAAATAAGCAAGGTCAAATTCATATTTACTTCTTAAGTACATATTAATTATATCTGGTATAAAATAAAAGTTAAAAGAATTTGAAAGTATTCTCATAACAGGTAAAGAGAATAACTATTGACTAAACTATTAATAGCTGAAATCTTTTGACAAAATAAGTACTGCATTGCACTGAGTGGTATAGAAGTGTTCTGGAAAGGAGTGAGGTCAAATATGAGCTGCTGATGCACCTTATTACTCTCAGTAATAGATATGGCTTCTAATGTTGGTTCATAACCTGTATAAAGGTGATTAAAATAAGCATTCAGGCAATCAGCACAAGTTTAGATGAGGTATGCAGGGGTAATGAATAGAAGAGGAAAAGGACAGGTCATGGCGGGGCTCTGGTGAGCATGGATATAAAAGAGGTGAGCAGGAAAAAAGAAGTTACTCACATTACCACAATGGCAGTTAGAGGTGTAAGAGTAAAACAGAAGTTAATGTTTTAAGGAAATGAAAGAGGGAATTTTGGAGAAGGCAATTACAAAGGCTATACTTCAGAGTGTGATTTCTATAGAGTGATAAGGATGGAAGTCAGAAATTGTGAATCCACAGTAAAAATGAAAGTGGATAGAGTGTTGACTGATCATTTTGATGACTTGTTTTGGGGTGATATATAAGTTGCTAAATGAAGGGAGTGTAAGTTAGAGAAAACTTGTCTTTGTTTTGTTTTTAGCATTGAATAAACTTTGTTGTATGCATATGTTTGAGATAAAAATCCGGTAAGAAGACAAAAGCTAATGATACATGAATGAGAGAGCTCAATTTACTGAGAAAGTTATTTGAAAAGGGGAAGTATGGAAACCAAAGTTCCTGTGCAGGAATTTACTATTTAGAGAGACGGCATAACTGCCTTTAATAAGGAAGGAGAATTGGAAAGTGAATGAATTAATAGCTACTCATTTTTAAGGTTCAGTGAACAACAAAACTATTGGCTTTGTTGTCTTAATGTAGTAGAAAATAAACATGTCCTGAGGATGAGAAAGCAGCTTGTAGGTAAAGTGTATGATAGAAAATTCAAAGTCTAAATAGTTGTGTAAGGTAATGAGAGAGGAGGGATCCGGTTAAGGCTATTTTTTTTTTCCCCAAGGATCCACAATTAGTGTTGGGATTGCTATGTGATTAAATAACAATAATTTATATTTGCTTCAATATGCAATGCTGGATCCTTTTCTGATATCCCCTCAGTGAACCAGGTGAAAGAGAGGCTAAGTCATGTGGTTATGTCAATTCAAAGCAGTTACACTGGAACAAAATAAGATAGGAGTGTTTAGGGCAATAGGAGGAAGGTGTTGTGTGTTTCATTAATATGTCAAAGTAAAATTGGTCATCCAAACTGGGATATATTTAAGACTGAAAGAAGATACTAATCAAACAGGATCCCAGGAAGAAGAATGAGGTAACTCAGTCATCATGCACACTAGGATAAATGACTACCATGCTCATAGTGATTAAAACTAAATCTTTAAAAGGCAATATAGATTAGGGGGGAAAAAGAACTTCTAGTTAATGGGCTAAGTTTAACTGATATTGGAGAAAAGTTAGATTATGAGTAAGAGAATGAAAAACCTTAGATGAGTAGAGTACAATGGCTAAAAACAATGGGCTAAAAAAGTTTAGATAACAGAAGTCTAGTGATGCTGGTTAATGAAACAATTTAATTTAGTGATGCTGAAGGAAGAAGGTGAGTTCACTGGGAGTTCAGAAAGTCACAGTGTTCTAAAGTTAAGTTGTAGATACGTATTTTTCCACACACTATAAAACTACCCAGAAAGATAAAAAGTGTATAAGCCAGATGTAAAAGTCGACAAGGAATTTGATGTAGTGAGTCTGGGGGAGGCCAGTCAGTAACAAGGATGAGTTTTGGGTGTCATCAATTTCAATGGAGATGATTTTAAAGAGGGTTCAAGAAGTTTGGTAATAACTACCAAGAAAAATGAATATTTTTTATTATTTCATTCATTATGTTACTAAACCACCTTTAATCCATGGTTATCCCAAAACATTGATCATAATTTTACTTCTAATATCTACAGGGAGAGAATTTGCTTTTTGTTCTAACAAGGCTGTCAAGTCATAATCATCATTGTAAATTAATAGCTTGGACTTCTTGTTCATGTTTGATCTTGAGTAATAAGAAATAATCCAGAAAGAGACCGATACTTCCTCTGCCAGTAATAATGAGGTCTGTTGTCTAAAAGAGTCAGACCTTAAACTAGGGAGAATACAGTGAGTTTAATGGCCAAAACGTTAGCCTTCTTTTAGGTTTTATCATCTTGAGATACTATTTTCTATACATTAATTTTAAAAATCAATAGAAGGTAAAAACTTAGAGGAAATATATATTCACATCTTGTTTGCTGACATAGTAAATACTTGGTCATTTCATTCTTTGTTTCTGATTTTATAATACAAATATTCTATTGCACATGTTCCCAAGTTTTATATTTCACTTTTTCTACCATCACTGAAAGAAATAAAGTTACTAGAGCTCATAAAATGTTTCAGGATATCCCTAATAAGATTTTTGTAAGTGGTACATACCTCTGGAAAGGTATAAAGCTAATTCATATACAGTGCTGTAAACTAATGATATCACAATAAAAAGTTAGAGAAGAAAAGAAAAAGAAAAAAAATTCAACCTGAGAAATACAGACATTAAAACATTACTTGCATCTTTCCATTGATGATATATTTTTATAACACACATATCATTGTTTACAGATGACAGTTGATTTTTGAAAACTTTAAGAATTTTGTTAGCAACAAAATGTAATCACTCAGTAACCTGTAAGTAAAGTGAATAATTATAATTCATTAGCATAACCCAGATTCTAAATTAAGTTGATTATATAAAATTACTGAAATTACAGCAAGTTATAGCAAACTAAAAGGAACAAACATATTACCTTTAACATCTAATGAGCATTTACTATTAGATATTTAAACATTATACTATTAGATTAATACCATTTTAATTAACAACAGAGAGGCAACAATATATAGGCTATATTGAATTAATATTGTAGCTGAGTTAATCTCCCCTTGACACTTTTCTCCTGAGGTAGATTTTTCCTTGAGAATTTTGGCTTTCTTCTCCTCTTTTCATTCTGTGGCCTCTCAGTAAAGTTGAAAATCAATTTTTTTCAATTCCTCTTTTGGGAATACTTATCAAGCTTCAAATTTTCATCACATTTATAGTCCCTCTAAATAGATTCTTAAATATTCTGGCAATCTATAAACATCTTCAGATGTACTCAACCACATGATCAACAATTTTTAAAGATAATATTGTATAATCTTAAAATGTAAGCTAGATTGAAATTGTATTTCTTTCTTTTTTAAAGATTTTTTAAAAAATTTATTTATGCATACAAGAATTGAGGTATGGGGTGTGAGAGGATTCACCAGAGAGAGTGGGGAGCAGAACAGGCAATCTACTGAAATATACTGCGCAGGGGTGCAGGGGGGAAGACAGAAGAGGGCTGCTGCGCCATGTGGCTTAGCTCCCTAGCCAAGGATTGAACTCATGCTGTCATGGCTCCTGTTAGCTTGATAGCACTGAGACTTTAACCCCTGCACCAACAGGGAGGCCCCTGAATTGTATTTCTTTCAATCACATGGCATAAGGCTGTTAAAAATTATGTATGCAAGCAAAGCATATTTACAGGGAGCTTCAAAATATCAAGGTAAAGTGTGTTTGTAGGGAGGGTTGAGAGAAATATATGATTCTTATATGAAAAAGTTCAGAACTTTCTTAATCATGGAAAAAATGAGAACTGAAAACACACTTCAGGAATCACAGGATCAAACCAGTCTGTTCTTTTATGTTAATGAGAAGTTGCAGCTGTCTGCTTGCTGATCCTTTAAATTACTGTGCTTATTTTAAAAAAGAGCATAACCTTCTTTGTAAAAGTAAGCATTCTCAATTATTAATAACATAGGAATCTAAAAGAGAGATGAGAAATGAGGATTTTATAAAAATGCTTGCCCCCAAAAGGAACTGGTCCTATTAAAATGAGAACTTTAACATACATTTTACAAAATAAATTACATATGCTTGTATTTCCTGTATTTGACTAAAATTTACCCCTCTCCTCCCTTCCAGTACTAGACCTTAGGAAGCTTTCAGTCTTAATTTTCTGTTTTCTTTAAGCACACTTTCCCTTCTAATTGGTGATGCCTCTGTGTTGGATTTAAAAGTTATTTTCGGAATGAATAAGCAAAAGGTAAAGCATATGCATTTTTTCACCTCTTTGGTAAATTGTGTTGATTGGTGGTCCCAAAGTGTGACCCCTAGGCCAGCAGCATCCGCATCACCTGGGAAAAGCAAATTCTGGAGAGCAGCTCATATATACTGAATCAGAAACTCTGGACAATGTCCCTAGCAGTATATTTTAGCCAGTTTTCCAAGTGTTTCCATTACATGTTAAAATAACTGTAAAGGAATGTAACTAGTTCTTGTTATTTTAATTTATGGATTTTTTTCTATTCGAAATCACAAGAAATTGTCAACAGTTTGTTATGATTCACACTGTATATCTATGAATCTCACTGGAATCTTGATATGTGTGTTGCCTTAGGTAGAACGGTCATTTTAGTGATATTCATTCCGCCAGTCCATGAGCAAAGACTGAGTTTCCATTTCCTTGTTTCTTTTCAATTTTTCAACAGTATTTTATAGTTTTAAGTGTATAGGTCTTTCACTTCTTTTTTAAATTTACTCCTAGGTAGTTTATTCTTTTTGATGCTGTTGCAAATTCAATAAAATTGAATTCTTCATTTCTCTTCCTGCTATTTCATGGTCTGCATATAGAAATGCAGCACATTTGGTAGTGATTTTTTAGCCTGCAACAGTACTGTATTTTTTATACTTCTAAGAGTTTTTTAGTGATATAGTAATGGCTTTCTTTGTATATCATTAGTCTGCAAATAGTGAATGTTTTACTTCTTCCTTTCCAAATGGATGCTTTTTTTTGTTTTCTTTGCAAAATTATATTGACTAGGACTTCCAATATTATTTTGAATAATAGTAGTGAGAATGGGCACCCTTATATATATTTATTCTGTAGACATGTCTAGTGCAGCATGCAGAGGTCAGGATCACTATGGATTTGGACAGACAGATACAGGAGAGCCCCAGAGGCCTTGGTGGATTTTTCAAGTATTAATGCTCTCTCAGGGAACCAGGTAAAAAGGTACACCAGGCAGGAAGGCTGACATGTAAGGAGGTAGGCGGGGCTGGGCAGGGAGGGGCTGGACAGCAGGCATGCAACAGAACCTCCCAGTCCCTCACAAATCTTTACACTCTTTTCCTGGGATCTCTCTAGTGTTCTCACTTGCGCATCTTCTCATGGTTTTGCCTCTTTTGTAGTCACACTGCTTGTCCTCTTACAGCCTTTGTCTGCTCTGAGTGACACCACCCTTATGTCCCTTGCCTCTAGGCTCAAGTGTGCACACTTGCACATGAGCGCTCACCCATGGTCCAGGTTTCCACAATCAGACATGAATGCCCCGTGCCTCCGCTCCCAAGTGCCTTCTGCATTAACACAATCAAGGCCAAGGGTGATAGCCACAGAGGCTAATGGCACAAAAATCCTGATTAATTCATTTGCCCTACAACATGGGTTTCTATAATTGAAAAACATGAATATTTTTAAGATTCTTTATGCATATGGTTGCATGGCCTTACAAGTCATTTCTTTTCTAGAAATCATGCCTAATAAGGAAAAGATGGTAATCTATCTTGCAATTACGGATTAAAACAAGTACACTAGTTTTTGAAAGTAGAAAAAATGTTTTCTTGACCCTAACACTGGAATACATTTTCATATGAAATATGAAAAAGAAAATATATGTGGAAAACATAGACACTGTCTTGACAACTGCTTTATATAGAAACATAAGATTTGTTCTTGCAGGCTATTCGGTGTAATACTGTTTTTTTTTTTAGATTTATTTTTTATTTATACATACAAGCTGGGGTACAGGCCAGAGGTGTGGGGCGGCGAGAGGGTTCACCAGAGACAGAGTGGGGAGCAGAACAGGCAGATCAGAAATACACCGCTGAGTGGAGTGGGTGAGGCAGGAGAGGTCTGCCGCACCATGTGGGATTCTCCCCGGCTGGGCGTCGAACTCGCGTCGCTGCTGCCAACGGCTCCACGGCTCCACAGCTCCACAGCTCCACAGCTCCACAGCACAGCACTCAACCACTGCGCCACCGGGAGGCCCCGGTGTAATACTGTTTTTGAAAGTACAGGATCTGGAGTCAGGATGAGATCAGTTGAGTCCCAAGCTGGTCTCCCATAGTTTGAATTATATAAGCAAATAACTGAGTCTCTCAGTCTTAGTTTACTAATTTGTAAAACGGGGCTAAATACAATTGTTTAAAAAGTATCTGAGAAAAATAAATGAAATAATGTGTGCAATTACTTAGCAACAAATGTAAATATACGAAGAAATCAAAAAAGGTTAACTCTCATTGTTAGTGATAGCCTTTGGTAAATGTCAATGCCAGATAATTTTAATTATTTTTGTTTCTCAGTTTCTTTATATAAATAAAGATTTTTATTAACATATGTCTAAAACTCTGATAATAGGCAGCTACTGAAATGGCTCCTGGTGATTTCTGCTACCTGGGATTCAGACGTCTGTTTAGTTCCATGCCCGTGACCATAGAATGAATCCAGTAACTTGCTTTTAATTGGTGGAATATGGCAGAAGTAAATTGTTGCATTTGAGCTTAGGTTGTATAAATCTGTGACTTCCATCTTTCTCATAATTTCATGTCCTCTAATTCGCTCACTGTGATGAAGTCAGATACCTTATCATTAACCTTCTAGGGAGAGGTCCTTGTGGAATGAAACTGAGGGAGCCATGTGAGGAATGGAGGTTCTTTGGCAAATAGTCTTTGAGGAATTAAATCTTCCCAAGAACCACATTAGAGACCTTGGAAGCTTATCTATTCCAGTAAAGTATGAGATGTCTACAGCTCCAACTGATACTTTGACCACAACCTTGTGAAAGTCCCTGATCTAAACTTAGTTTAGATTGCTGGCCTAAGGAAATGGTTAAATAATACAATTTTTGTTTTAAAACACTAAATTTTAGGATAATTGATTACACTATAATAGATAAGTAATACATTCCCTTCGAGTTCAAGAGCTTTATGAATATTATGAATAAAAAATCCTTTCAAGTCTTGCTTTTAATATTTTTATTATATGTGTGTGCCTTGTAAGAAATTCTTTGATGAAAACAAAAAGAAATTTTCCAGAGTTTATCATGAAGTATTTAGATGCATTGGTTAATATGGGAATTAGTTTCTTCCCATATTAACTTGAAAGAGGCCAAGCATTTAATTTTAATGAGTACCTTTAGTTACTTCATTAAAAACAACTATTTTTTAGTTGCTGACTAATCTTTGCTAATATAGCATCCTAGTATCAGTATTTAGAGTCTTTTGGGACTAAACCAATACTTTTCAGCTTTTTAAAAGAATGTTAAAAATTCTAAAAGATTTATAAAATTAATTTCTACATATGTTAATTATGGAAAGAGAAAATAAAAACTCAAAGGAATTAAAATTTGAGGTGTTATTGAAGCAGTTATAGATTCACTGGTCAATGTTGAGATCGTTACTGACTTAAAAAGGCCCTAATCTGTAGTATCTTGGTGTGCTGAACATGAATATAACCCTGAACATTTTTTATTAGCTCTCATTTTGAAGATATTTTATATCATTCATTTTATATGTTTCACCATGAAAATTTATCCAGTAGGACTGCAACAACATCCTAAATCATCCTAGAACAATGTAATGTTGCACCACATTGCAGAATACCATCATGCACACATCATCCAGAGTTGATTTCATCATTTTCTGATGCAATGCAACAGCAGCTGCCAAGTGGTTGCTGAAGTAAGCTGACGTCAGCAGTGCACTACAGAAAGCCCTGTCGGGAAGGTTGAGCATTGAAAATATTTCAGGCTTTGGGCAAGACAGTTTAAGCTACTGTTCCATAGAACTGTTATCATTTTATCCATTGAGGCCCAATACAGAGCAGTAATGCCTCGAAAGTGCGTTAACAGCGTGGACAATTTCTGCTCTATTTGTGGGGAAGTGACATTTGCCAACCAGAAGAAAAGTAGCACTTCTCAGGTGAAGAAGGCTTATCATCTTTACTGCAAGGTTGGTGACCAAGACAAGCCTTGGGTCCCACATATATGCTGTGCTACATGTACAACACAGCTTTCATAGCGGTTAAATGGCAAAAGACCATCAGTGCCTTTTGCAGTCCCCATGGTGTGGAGAGAGCCAAGCAACCACATAAAAGACTGTTCCTTCTGCTTGGTTCCTCCTCTTTCTGGCGAAATAATGAAGCAAAAGAAGTCAAGAATATTCTACGCAAATATTCCATCTGCATTGAGACCAGTTCCATATGGTGAGGGACTTCCTATTCCAGAACCTCCAGCAGAATATTCTCTTGATCCATCTGATGAGGACAAGGGTGAGCCGACCTGTTCTTTTCCTGTTCCATCAGCATACAGTGATCCGATTTTCACTGTGGTGCATCATCAACCCCACACAGACTAACACAGAAAGAACTTAATGACCTGGTTCATGATTTGGACTTATCCAACAACAAGGCAGAGTTGCTAGGATCAGGACTCCAACAGATGGAATCTTCTAGAAGAAGATGTCACAATTACTTTATATTGAAAGTGCCAACAGAAGTTGGAGCCTTTCTTCAGAAAGAAAAGTACTCTGGTATTCTGTTCCGATATTGAGGGCCTCAAGAATGCTTAGAAATTACTCATGACCCATGACAATGGAGACTATTTCTAGACTCTTTGAAACCGAGTCTTAAGGCTGTGCTTTTGCACAATGGAAACTGTCTTCCATCTGTAACCGGACTGAGTCCAAAGTCCTATAAATGTGGTGTCCACTGTAGGGGTTTGCTGATGATAATGAATAGCCCCAGGGAAAACTCTAAGTTTGCAGTTTGGGGGTGGAGAGTCTGATGAGAGATAAAAGGGACTGAAGGAGAAGGGGAAATGAGTCACCATAATGGAAAAATAGAAGCAGTTGCCATGCTAAAGGAATAGAGGAATGAGTTGCCATGATGTAGGAAAAGAAGAAGCAGTTGCCATGCTGAAGGTGTAGAGGAAGCAGTCGCCACGATGTAGGAATGGATGAGGCATTCACCATGCTTAAGGCATAGAGGAAGCAGTTGCCATGATGTAGGAATGAAAGAGGCAGTCGCCATGAGGAAGGAATAAAGGAAGCAGTAGCCATGATGTAGGAAAAGAAGAATCAGTCACCATGAAGTAGGCATGGAAGAGGCGGTTGCCATGCTGAAGGAATAGAGGAAGCAATTGCCATGATGTAGGAAAAGAAGCTGCAGAAAATGTAGCCTCCAAGATAGAGAGTTTCGAAATCAGATGCCAGAAGTTTTGAGCCACCAGGATATGGACTGAGTATTTTTGAATCTTCAGTGACTTTGGGCCCCAAGTAGCTGAGCAATGGAAGTAGCTGAGCGACAGAAACTACTGCCAGTTTTGTCTTTACTACAGCCAAAGGAAGAAGGCAGAGGCCCGAAGTGGGTGCCTTCCTAAAATGCGTGAGTGCAGTCTGTTGGGCAGTCAGGCCGCTGTAGTTGCTATTTGCAGTGTTGTTGGCCCGGTGCTATGCTGGGACATCATGGCAGTTCCAGGAGCATCTCCAGTTGTGTTTTGTGTCATCCTCGTGAGTTGGAACCTGGCCTACTCTCTGGCTGTTGTGCGTCTGCAGAAGCAGGAATATGCCATTGTGGAAACGTGGCCTATTGTTTGGAAGAGGAGCTCCACCTCAGCAGTGGTGGGAAGATGCCACCTTTGTTACTTTTCTGGGACTTAAAGGACTGCACGTTGCTTTAAGTAAGGTAAACGGCTATATGTCGACTTCAGTAATTCTTTGCTTTTTCCTGTTTGTTAAATAAATCCCATTGCTATTGTTCCCTAAGCCTGAGTAGTCTTGCAATTTGTGCACGCAGGTGCAGAACCATGATAGTAACCGGTAAGCAACTGGGGCACTGCCTTTGTCCAATTTTAAAGCTCCTTATTTGCCCTGTATCACATCTATTCCAGTAGCACATACTGTCCACATGAAAGAGACATATGATAACTTAAAGCAGCTACTGAATTCCATTGAGTATAACAATTACAGCTGGCACATCTGTGGTGATTTGAAGCTAGTTGCCTTTTTAATGGGACTGCAGCAGGGCTATACAAAACATATGTGTTTCTTATGTGTAGTCAGTGTTATTTATTAGCTGAGTCTGTAGTAGTACACTATCATATTATAGGAGCTGTATATTTTTTGCAGGGGCAAATTAGTGAACTAAATGGGGATATAAAAGGAGCCATTACTTTATTAAACATTCTGTAGATATTTGTAGTGGCAAAAAAAAAAAAAAGGGGAAATGCTGTTAGGGAGTTTACTAAAACACAGAAAAGAAAAGGCATGCACATTTTAAATTCGGCCTAATCCATTGAAAATGATAAAGATATTAAGTTTTTATCATAGAGGCCCTTTAAAGAGATGTTTACATATAAAAGTCTTTTCAAAAGCAACCTCCACCCAGTTTTCAGAATCCCTCCTATGAAATTAATCTTATGTCAAAAAAAACATATTTTGGGGTGGCAAAATGTGGGACTATTCTATTAATCTGGGTCTCTATGATGTTATTTATTCCCCTATATGTAAGAATCATAAATTAATACTATCCATCATAGAAAACATGGCGTTTAAGCCAGGACCTGGTATACTATATATGGTCAACATTTGTATATTGAATTAATGTCAATGATAATTTTACTTTTTCTTTGAAATTTTCAATATATTCCAAATAGCCTATAAGGAGCATAAAAATATATTTTATATTAAAAAAAATTTACTTGAATTTTTACTTGAGGTTTACTCATTCTCATTCGATGTTTTTTTCTGATATTATCCCTTATTTAATAAGTTTTATATTTCATACATCATCTTATAACAATGTAATTTAAAAAGAGGTTTAATTATTTGAATAATAATTTTAAACCATTTTATAGACAATTCAGGATATGTTCTAATTTACTATAGAGAATTCTTAAATATATTAATATTGGCAATTTGTTATCTCTAGATCATATAGTCAATTAAATAATGATAATATATGTAAATGTAACTTTTTATTTATTTAAACTGACACATAGTTGCTTACTTAATGGATTTTAAAAAATTTTTTGTAGCAAATAAATACAGCTTTTAAACAACAGAAAATGGCCCACTCTACAATCTTAGTCCAGGAAAAGATCCTTCCAAAATCACAATTTTGGATAAATTTCAATTTTATACTAAGTGGAACATATTAATAAACCATTTGGCAAAGGGGAACAAAGAATTTTGTGCTTTACTCTGCCCAGCATTGCTCTTTTTTGGCTCTCCTAAGTTAAGGAAAGAAAATTCAGTAGGGATTGTTTAATAATTTAGTGGGAGAGAGGTATTTTGGATTGAACACTCAGAAACAGAGCATTTAATGACTAGTAAGAAACATAGGAATGAAAACAGCTTGCAGAAGAGATACTATAAATAAGAAATAAGAAGAATTTTTGGACTATCTCGTGAAGCTGAATAAATGCAAATTCATATAGTGTCAAAATTAACTTGATTTATTTTTCAATGAGAAAACTAAAGAGGCAAAAATGAATGAGCTCACCTTTCTGCAGTAGCTCACAATAGATAAGAATAAAATTTACTTAGTTACTTCCTTCATAAGATTTGGTGACTATTCTTATGGTTGATTTAAATACAAATAAATTGCTCAACAACATTTTAGGGAGAAGTGTTTATCCCAATTGCTAAATCGACCAAGTATAAACATAGGAAACAGTTAAGGACTTGGCTATGCAATAAGCTAAATTCGATCTTGAAAGGGAAGCCAAGTAAACTTAGTTTGTGCCCAGAATTATACAAATGTGTTTGTTACATGGATCAACTTAATCAGTTGCAGATATTCTCCAAATTAGGAGTAGCCATTTGCTGTGTATCCTATACATATGAATATAAACTTACACTAGAAGAGAAAATGAGTTATCACAGTGACTTCAGGTCAGAGATCACTGTCCAGTTAAGATAAAACAACCAACACTGCCCAATCTTTAGTAAGTGTCCAGGTGCAAAAGTCCAGGAACCTGCTGTGGCAGTTCAATACCTGTATAGAATTATATGATAATTGGATTATATGGGCATCCATCAAACCTAACTCCTAGTTGTTGCATTTAATATCAAATGCTGTATTCGGAGCCCAAATAACTGACTCTAGATAAATAAATAATTTTTGGAACAGAATGTGTTTGTTGGTTGGGACTTGCCTATAAGTGCCAAATCTATCCTCTGCTTTCAACTTTGTGAGCATAGCCATCAACAGACAATCACATTACAGTTCCCCTGAGACCTGTGAGAACAAATGCACTCTCCTATGCCTGGCTGAGGAACCTGGATGCTAAACAGATTCTGGTTCAGTTAAGTCTTAAAATATAAGTTATTCTATAGTCCAAATCTAAAGTTGATTTTTAGTACTATTAAACAATACTGAAATCTGAACCATTATTCTTCTTGTGGTTCAAAGATTAGTATCACTTTTCTTGAATATGAGCAAGAAAAACCCTACAGTGCATTTTTTTTCCCCATTTTGAGCAAATTAACAAAGAGTGTTGGGTAAGTCAACGATGGCTGTGCTCTCTGGAAAAATTCATGCTTTCAGTGAATACCAGTGAGAAACAACTGAGTGAGTCCTCCAAATAACACTATATAGAGAAAATAAATATAAGACAAGTGGGTTTCTTTTACAGCAGGCTCTAGTAAAGAGCTGCTTATGCCATTTCCCCCCTTAAATTTATATGTGGGCTGGGGCTTCCCTGGTGGCGCAGCGGCTAAGTGCTGCACTATGGAGCTGTCGGCAGCGGCAACTGAGTTCGACGCCTGGCCAGGGAGATTCCCACATGGCGTGGCAGACCTCTCCTGCCTCGCCTGCTGCTCCCCTTCGCAGTGTATTTCTGTAGCTCTGCCTGTTCTGCTCCTACTCTGTCTCTGGTGAGCCCTCTTGCCGCCCCATGCCTCTCGCCTATACCCGAGCTTGTATGCATAAATAAATAAATCTTTAAAAAAAATTATATGTGGTAAAAATATGTGGAGCTTTTTTGATTGACATTTGGAGCAAAATCGTCTTTTCATTAACTCAATTCTGGTACAATGATTTTTCCCTAGTAAATGGCAGTACACTCTTTTAGACTCTGCAGTTTGTATTCTTACTCAGCACTAAATCACCCTCATAGTTTCCATTCTTTCTTCATCCCTCCTTTTCTTATCTTTAAATCAGCACTTAATGAGACTATACTATAAAAGAGCATATCAAAGAATTATTCTTCTCCAAATCTTATCTATGCCCAGGTTTGAATGTTCTGACATATTTTCCTTAAAACAAGAGTTCTAGCTAGAATTAAATCAAAGTGAATGATGTTACTGTAAATGTTTTTGCTTTGATTAGATTAGAGAGACTATATTCAGGCCATTCTATCTCAGACACTTCTTGAAGATAACTTTGGGATAACTTGAAGATAACTTTAATTTATGAATTTGTATTTTTTCCTCAAAAAAAACTCACAATAAAGAGAGTTATATATGTTTTCTTCTGTCAATAATGATTAACCAAATATCGTATATATGCGATTCACCTACTCTCATTACATGGTTGATGTAACTGTTCTGTACTCCACTCTGTCTCTGGTGAACCCTCTTACCACCCCACACCTCTGGCTTGCACCCCAGCTTGTATGAAAAATAAATAAATCTTTAAAAAAAGTATTTAATTTAAGGATGAGATTCAGAAACCTCCTCCTATTATGTGATTTTTTAAATACTTCAATATTGTTAGTGGCTAAATTTTGTGTTGGTTTTTCATTTTTTATTCATTAAATAAAGTAGCTACTATATTTTAAAAATATGCACAGATATGTTTTAATGTGACAAAAATGTTTTAATTTGAATTGATACTCTATCTTGCTTCTTATTATTTCCTATTAAATTCCTTCAATGACTTTCATACAGAAACATTGATAGTCCATCTCTTCCGCAAACCATTAGGTAGTGAGAAATCCATTCCCATCCAAACATCATTATTGACCTCAGGTTCATGTCTGGAGGTCCAAATATTGGTATGTATACACACACACACACACACACACACACACACACACACACACACACACACCACGTGTGTGTGTGTGTGTGTATCACTCATCCAAAACCTTTCTGAGAGGAACAAAGGGAGTAGAGCGTGGATGTAATGACAGGCATGTGTTCACTTGAGAGAAGCAATGCTCAGAAAAGAGTCTCCTCCAGGCAAGGAAAGCAAGCAAAAGTTTCTAGGAGTTGATGGGTAGGAAAAAATTCACAAATTTCCGAGCATTTAACACAGGGACAGGTGCCGTAAGTGTGAATTATAAGAAGTGAACACCTTGGAGGGTTTGACTGTGGATCCGCAGGAAAGCCCATGCTAGCACATTGCAAGAAACACTGTACAGTGTGCTCAGTCTGTGGCGTCCTGCTCCCCATTGCGCCACCCATGGGAACAGCTCCTCACGTTCCTGCCCTGTGGTCAGATTCCATTCAGGGCTGACGACATCTATGGTAGAGCAATATGCACAATTACAGGGAATAAGGAGGATAGTAGGGAGGATATTCATGTATTAATGAGATTACAAGGGGAGATTCACTGTAATTAGCAAGAGATTGCCACCACCGCAACCCAGAAGTGAGAAATCCATGAGGGAAGGTGGGAGATAGAAGTAAAAAAAACACTATAAATATATAACAACATATTTTCCCCCAAAATGAGAAATATAGACGAAGGCAAAATACAACCATTGGGCTTTTAATGTATGCCAATTCTACATGAAGGGAAACCTGAAGAAGGAAGTATTAGAGATGAGCAACACTTCTGATTTATATTTCCCCTTCTTCAGTCATTCCATTAGCACTTTATTCTTTTAATGAAGGTGGACTACTTCATGCCACATCTCAGAGCACATATTGTAGTCTGCCATGAAGGAAGCATCTGGTAGATCTTTACATAAAATCACACTCATCCTTTAATACATTTCACCGCTCAACCCTCCCCCAGCACCCGTGCTCTATCATTCCTTATATCAGAACATTCCTTATGTAAGGGACAGTTTCAGGTCTCTTTTTTGACTGAGATTCCTATCCGCCACCTTTCTTCACCCTCAACTAGTTAGTGTAACCTGCATTCTTGGCAATAAAATATTCCTGACAAGATCTCACTTTTGTTCCCCAGAACACCCACCTAGAAAGAATGATTTTCCTCTGCCTCAAACAACAATGGCATGGCTCTGTCTTAAACAACAGTTGCTGGCCCTACTTTAGGTATTATTGTTACCAATCACTACAGTTCCTCCATAATCTTAGTCCAGTTATGTTTGGTTCCCATTCCCAGTACTTCAGTTTACTCTAGAATCTGCATTTCCCAAATCCTTTCCTTTTACCAGAACTACCACCCAACGTGCTTCTCTTATCTATTACAAGGTAAATGCTTAAAAAGTAATTTTTGATAAATAAAGTGAACGTGTATGTTCACCTCACCTCCAAAGTTTGAAACCCCTTTAGAACTTTCTGCTGAGTCTACCTTGTTGAAACATTCATGAGTATGACCATCTTCAATCCTCCTTCAAAGAATCATGTGTCCCATGTGCTCTTTCTGAGTACAGGTAATTTGTGTGAGAATTTACAAGATGAAAAATATAGCCATGCTGCAAATAACAGCTATCAATTTTTGAGTTACTATTACCTATCAAGCATTTTAAAATATAATCTTATTTGATCCTTTCAAGATCTCCACAAGATAGGTATTATTCATATTTTAAAAATGGAAAACATAAGTCTCCAAGAGGTTAATTGTTCAAATTGACATAATTTGTAAGTGCCAGAGTTCCAGCTGAGGCCTTTAGAGATACAAAATCCCATGTTGTTTCCACTGTGCCATATGCTATAAATATCAAATAGTAACACAAGGGGTAGATATATCAGTTCTTATTGGGAATAGAGTTAGACTGGTCATACTAGGTCTGGGAAGAGGGTTCATATTTCATTAAGTATAAGGGTCTTGCTCTGTCCCTTGAATCATATCACCTAAAAAACTGTAGAATATAATTAACCTGTACTTACCATCTGGCTTTTCGTTTCCACAGCCAGGGAGATTTTTTAAAGATAGTAAATGTGCAGGCAACTTCATTTATCCCAAATATTACTATATATTAAGAAACCCAGCTGTGTTCTATAACCTTGAAATGTTCTACCTGGAAAAGCATGATGACTTGATGGGGATATCTTCCTGCTGAACCATGGAGTTATTTCTTACCTTCTTCCAAAAATTAAGAGAGGGATGAGACTATAGGGAAAATAGACAATATCATAATTCAACTGAGGTCAAAAATATTTTTAAGTAATGATTAATGAATTTTCTTACCCTCTCCTCCGTAAGAGTGGTTAGCATAGTTCTTTTTTCTAGCCCAAGGTTTTCTAATAAGACTAACCTATTCCAAGGAACTTATATCTGCAATAAAGAAGGCAATTCTATCTAGTTAAAAAAAATTAAACATGACCTATAAAATGTATTATTATTAATACTGCTCTTTTTTAAGTCTCTCTTTTCAAAAGAAAATCTCTATGTATTTTTCAATACCCCATAGCATAGTCTGCCAAGGCTTCAGCCCTCTTTAAGAGTTGGTAACTTTCTATAAATCCCTCTTACATCCTGTGCCACCAACATTCTCTTGCTTCCTTGACCTTTGCCATGCCCAGTGGAGTATTCAGAATCAGTGACCCAGTTTCTTTACTGAGCTTCATTTCTTTGTATTTCTTGCAACTCTTTGTAGCTCTATGTTTGATAGTCCACACTAATTTCCAATTTTTTAAATAAAAATCATTTCTCAATATGCACTTCCAAGTCTTATGAAAGTTAACTTTCCAGTGTAAAAATCTAAGAAACAAACTGTTTAGAAACATATTAACTGCCCTCTTTAGGCAGAGGATGGAAGAAATCAGAATTTTCTCAATCCCTTTCTATATTAATCCATTGCATGGTTTATGTGCCAGGCACAGTCTTCTCATGCATTAAGTCATTTAATGTTCAAAATAACTATACGAAGCAAAAATTATTATTGTTCCCATTGGCACAAAAAATAAGCATCTAAAGGACAAAGAGATTGAAAGAGCCAAGCTCACATGGCTAGTATGTATCAGAGCAAATATTCAGATTAATCACTCTGACTTCAAAGGGTATGTAACCACTGAACTATCTATGGCCTTGAGAATGATAATTGGTGCTAGGCTTCCCATAAAGATTTTTGTCACTTTTTCTTGGAGTGAGCAGAGTGACTTCATAAAGACTGGGCTCATTAATGTATGGTGTGCTTTTCTTCCCCCTGAGTGGACATATATAGAGTCACCAAATGCCTAGAGATCAACTCTCAGATTCACTGGGAAAACTTTCATTGCTACCCAAAGATTCCTTTCCAACCTTCATGCTAATTTTTCCATCTGGACTTACTGCTTTAATTTACGGCTTTGAAATATGCAAAACTACAAATGTGTACTTCTAAACTAATACCATTCCCTTTTATATCTCCCAGCCACAAATATCTAGAAATAATAAATACTTACTAAATATTACTTTTATGTAAAAGAAACATTTTTGAAGAAATTTACACAAAGAAAAGGATTAAGATCTCTGATTTTCTAAGGCTAATGTCGAATAGACTAATTCCAACATTACCCTAATGGGTGCAGTGAGAATATGTAAATTTGCATCTTTACAGTATCTGCAAATTTATATATTTATTTTTTAATATTGATAGTTTGTTTTCTATATTAATGGATTCCAATCTCATATTTTATATTGTTTACTATGTATCTTTGTGTTGCAAGTATTTTCCCTATTCTTCTTTGCATAGAGACCTTTTTGTTGATGTTGACCTGTATGCCTGTATGTATTTTTTTTGTTTTTTTTTAAGATTTATTTATGCATGCATGCCTACAAGTACTGAGGTGTAGGCCAGAGGTGTGGGGTGGTGAAAGGATTCACCAGAGACAGAGCGGGGAGCAGAACAGGTGGATCAACTGAAGTACACTGCTGAGGGGAGCAGCGGGTGAGGCAGGAGAGGTCTGCTGTGCCATGTGGGAATCTCCCTGGCTGGGGATTGAACTCGTGCCGCAGTGGCTGCAGATAACTTCATAGGCTGAGACTTAACATGTTGCCCCACCAGGGAGGCCCTGACGTGTATGTTGCCTTCAACTCATTAGTCAAGAATATTGGAGACAGAGGAAGAATTGAGAAGTTCACTTCCCACAGAAAGAAAGAAATAATTGTTTACTATGTCATTCTCAGTATCCTAGGCTTTATATATTTATATTGCTGCAAATAAGACAATGTAGTTTTTGCAGGTTAAAATTATTTAATGGCATTGAAACTGTGAATTGACTGAAATCTGAACCCGTTGTCTTTGGAAGGAATGAGATCTGCAACCAAAACTAACAAAAACAAGACAGAAAAGGAATCATTGTTTTATCTTGTTCAAATTTTCTGAAGGTCCTCAGCACTCTTAACTGGGCAGCATCTTTATTCTTTAGTCCTCAATGATTAACAATAAAATTGTGTGTGATTAAAGTGGATGATTCTATGAATCTTACTGACTTTCTGGTTTATACAAATCCCTTCTCCTTTCTCCAACTCCCACACATCCCTTACAAATTGTTTTTACTTTGTTTAAAGCATACTTAGGTTGTTTGCTTTACAAAGTGACATGTCTGATCATTCTCAAAAGAATCATCCAGTTTCTGCTCAAGAGCAGGAGTGCTCATATAGTTGCTTTTCCATTTTTTTAAATATTTATTAATTTATGCATACAAGCTGGGGTACAGGCCAGAGGCGTGGGGTGGCGAGAGGGTTCACCAGAGAAAGAATGGGGAGCAGCGCAGGCAGATGGACAGAAATACACTGAAGGGAGCAGCAGGTGAGGCAGGAGAGCGCTGACTCGCCATGTGGGAATTTCCCTGGCTGGGCTTCTAAGTCACGTCGCCCCTGCCGGCAGCTCCACAGCTCAGTGCTTAACCGCTGTGCCACCGGGGAGGCCCGCTTTTCTATTTTTGCTAGAAACAAGTCCAATTTACCTTCTCAGGACAGAACTATGATACCTATACTTGAAATTTCTTATGAAGGTGGCAAAATGATTCTTCATGTATTTATGTGTGTGTGTGTGTGTGTGTGATGTGTCAGTGTTTCCTTGAGCCAATTTACTCTTAAAGTAAATCAACAAGCAATTAAAATATTCAACCAGTTTTACTCTCTATATCCCCTTTCTAAGAAACAAAATTCAGCTGCAGCTGTTTTACTTCTACAATGCTCTATTATACTTAATGTTTAATTACTAAGTGCATTCCTAGAAAGAGTTAATTTGTTTTCTGAAATTACCGTGTAATATATTCCACAGAAATATTATCTTTTGCTGTACCCATGCATGTCTAAAAGGAAAAATATATGTTTATTTGTTCATGCTTTCATAATAAAGAAAATTTTAATAAGATATTCAGAGGATCTGGACCCACAGTTACAGCTATGTCTAAGAGTGTATCTTTTTATGTCTTATAACTAGTGATTTCCAAATCTGTAAGCATTACCTAAAATATTTCCCCATATTTCCAGATTCCTCTAGGAAAACCATGATGAGATAGATAGATGATAGCTAGCTAGCTAGATAGATAGATTTTGAAATTTATTCTGATCCTCACACAGACATTTTGAAGCAACAAACCCAAGCTACCAAGTTAAAGTAAAAAGTGAAATAATCATCAATCAATCCAAATAAGAAACAACCTATTTTCCAGCTTCTTTTATAATACCTGAAATTCAGTAAACATTACAAGTCTACTAATATTTTATTTAGTTATTATAAAATCCAATGACAGAGAAATTATTATAATTATGATTCAAAACAACAGAAGTGCATTCCTATAATTCTAGGAGTACTTATGGGATTAGTTTCTTTGGCACATTCATAGCAACCTGAAATACAAAGTTGAGTGACTGTTTAGAGGTTTGTTTGTTTTTTTTTTCATATAAAAAATTCAAATGTTTGAACCACTTTTGTTTTAAACAATAAAAATCTAGAAATAAATGAATAAATGAAACACCCATAAACAGATGAATGGATAAGACAACAATGGTAGCTCCAAAGATGATAATATTACTCAGAGATGAAAATGGCCTATTCATATGATATCATTGATGACTCTAAAAGTAATTATGAAATATAAAAGAAATCAGAAAATGAATTGATGGAAAGTTTATAATTCTAGTCCTAGAAACTGAAGATAATACACAGTCACCCTTGTAAGAAAAATAAATGAATGGCTGCCTGAGAGGTAAAAAATGCAAGGAGAGATTGTAAAAGGACATGTGGTAAATATACTATGACAGGAATGGTCATTATCGTGACCATAACTATGCCCATAACTATGTTAAAACTGTGTTAAAACTTTTCAAATTGTACATTTCAAGCACATGCAGTTTAGTACTTGTAAATTATACCTTAATAAAGCTTTAAAAAAATGGCTCAAGATTTAAAAAATCTCCATATGTCCCACTCTTTCGAAAATAGTCTTGGCAACCGTCTATCAACTCCATGCTCTCTGGAGTCGGTCTTGTGTCAGTGCAGCAAATATTGTGAAGCTATGAAGGTTTTTTCCTTCTGAGTCAACAAAATGCTGCCTAGGTCACAAGAGCTACATTTCAGGAGGACAGAACCCCTTTTCTCCATCTCCCCCAATCTAAACAGTAATGACTTTGAGGCAACCTCACTGAAAGGCTAAAGGAATCCACAAAACCTTTCCATTATTTTCTTTGTCAGTGACATCGGTTACATTTCATGAAAGTCCTGATAATTTGTATACAAATAAATCCTGCATAGTCAGTCACAGATACAGTACTGGACAAACTGGACAAACTCCTCCACTCCCTGTCAAGTACAATTGTGGCTTCTTCTGCACCTAAGAGCCTTAGAATCAGTGGCCTTAGCCCAGTGAATTGTTAACTCAAGAACACATCTCTTTTTGTAGTCCTGGTATACAATAACAACCTGAGGTATACAATAACAACCATAAACAACAATGATTATATATAATCTCTGGTCGAATAGGTGCCAATTCAGTAAAAAGGAAGGATATTAAGTACTTGGGGTCGTAGAAACTTTGAACATTTGAAAAAGATTATGTTTTCATTCAAATGAACACATACACAAATTCCATTATTTTTTAATTTTTTAAAAAGATTTATTTATTTATGCATGCCAGAGCTGGGGTATAGGCCAGAGGT
>PVIJ01014921.1:0-38590 GCA_004024925.1 Scalopus aquaticus
AGGAGGGGGGGGGGGGGGGGGGGGGAGGAAGGAGCCGGAGGGAGGGAAGGGAAAGGGCACAAAATGGAATAGAAAAGAACACAAGGGACCATGGAGATGGATCACGGGTGAATTGGTGGTGGGCTACCTAAGGGGAATGCAAAATGTAAAAGACATAAATAACAATAAAAATATATATTATAAAAAAAAAAGAAATGAAACAAAATGCTCCATTTGTTTAAATGCAGAAAGTCATGTTCATGAGCACTGAATGTCTACAAGTAGTCTAGAGGGAGGACAGTGAGAAATGGGTCCCAACCCATTTTTCTCTCATTACTCAACAGCAAAAGCAGCTGAATAGAAAGGACAGAGGCAGAAGCAGAAAGAAACGTGGAACTTTGAAAGGTGAGCTGCTGCAGGTTAGAGTCACCCCATATCTTTTGGCCCAAAGACCTAGCTACCAATTACCAGCATATCAGGGTTCACCATTTTGGAAAGAGTGCCTTGAGGGAGGCTCTTGAGAAAGAGATAAAAACTTATCATCTCCCAGATTCCAGGCTCAGAGGAGGCCAAAAGGCCCTGGGAAATAGGTGTTGCTAGTAGGGATATATGGCGGGAGTGGACCAGCAGGACCTGGCCTGGGAGGTGGGGCCTCCAAAGTCTAGCTGGAGTCAAGTTGTTTAACCTGCTCAGGTCCCTCTGAGAGGCCCTGCCCATTCTCCCACACAAAGCAGTGACAAGGCTTCAAATTCTAAATGACTTTGTAAATTACAAGATGCTCCCCCCATCTTGAATCTTGCCTTCATTGTCAGTCATCAGGTAGCCTTGGACTCTAAGAGTCATATTCCCCCAAAGTTCTCCTAGAGAGACATGTCCTCAGTCTCTTGCCAGGTCTCTGGGTTCCTGGCTTTACCATCTAACCTGGTGTCCTCATTTCCAGCTTGCAAAGATAGTCTGCAAGAGCTGCAAGTGGCTCGAGAGCTGATTTCACTTCTGCAAAGTCCTGGTTGGGACCCCAGGGCTTCAGCCTGGGATTAACCCAGGGGGGAGAGAAATGGGGACAAAGTATGGATAAGATCCTGGGAATGCCAGAGCAGGGCCATTGTGAGCTCAGCCTGGGGCATTGGAGGAGCGTGGGATGCGGGTGCCCACCCTGCCCAGCCTTCCTGCCTCCCCCAGCCCCTTTGCTCTTGGTGTAGCTTGTGCCTCTTGTTTTGTGCAGTTACCTGCGAATGCACCCCGACAAGGGTAGCTCATCTCAGTCCTTACATGAAGACCCCCTGAATGAGGTGTGGGAATCAGCACCTGCCAGAGCCCACCAGCCTCCAGGGATGTGTGTAGAAGATGCTACCAATCACCAAAAGAGTGGAGTTGAAAGTCTGGAAAGAGAAAGATTGTTGGGGTCAGACAGTCACCTAAATTCTTTGGGTATCTTCATGCTCCTGGATAACAAGCATTATATCCTGGATCCTCAACCTTTCTGGAGCATGAAATAAATTCAGAGCAGCTGCTAGGTTCTAAAAGCCTCCATGTCTTGAGATAGTGGGAAACCTCTAGGAGCAGAACTGTAGTCAGCTCTCTGTTGTCTTCCTCTTTGCACAGCAAGCCCCTACTGGTTCCTGTCAGGGTCTCTAGCTCCCCACACGAACTTCCCTTCTCTAATGTCTTTCCAATGCAAATTCAAGCAAAAGTAGTTTTACCACTTTTACTATCCCAGCCCTTGGCTCTGTCCCTTGTGGTGCAACCCCTACTCTTTTTTTTTGAAGATTTATTTATTTTTGCATACAAGCTGGGGTGCAGGCCAGAGGTGTGGGGGTGGTGAGAGGATTCACCAGAGACAGAGTGGGGAGCAGAATAGGCAGATCAACCGAAATATACTGCTGAGGGGAGCAGTGGGCGAGGCGGGAAAGGTCTGCTGCGCCATGTGGGAATCTCCCCGGCCGGGCACAGAACTTGCACTGTGGTCACCAACAGCTCCACAGCACTGCGCTTAACTGGTTGCACCACCAGGGAGGTCCCAACCCCTACTCTTAACTCCAACTGTGTCTCATTTTGGGGCCCACCTCAGGCTCAAGTCCACTTGCCGCACTTTATCTATTCTACCAACTTCAGCACTCACCCAGGTTAGCTATTCCCAGGGAGCCCAGAATAAGACACAATACTTCATACCACTGACAATTTAAAACCTGGAAATTCATCTTTGCAGAAGCACTTTGATGTAGGACTTTACCTACTGTGGATAAAAAATGCAAGAGGTTTTAGCCAAGTACCCCCCACACTCCTGCAGGTTGAGAATGTCTGAGGTCCAGATGCTGTTGTCTGTATGTCCTGAATATTTGAACAACTCTGAGCACCAGGAGCAATTGGAACTATCTTTTCTGAAGAAAATCATGCAATGACAGGTTGCACTATACCTCAAGATCAGGTGCCTGTGGACTGAGGGGAAAATCCTACACCCTTGTCAGGCACAGAGCAGGCAGAGGTGCTTGTGGTCTTTGCTGTTTATAGGCCAAAGCAGCCAGGATGCACAGAAGGTGGGGTCCAGGTGCCATCAACTGTTTCACCAAAGAAGGCTATGAGCAGAAACCTGGGATAGTGTGGGGGAAAATCCTAACAGTTCTCTACATTGGCTCAACAAGCTTCCTAGTGTATGTTCTGGAAATAAATTACGGGGAGTCAAAAAGAGAGATAGTGAAGCCCTACAGGTTCACAAAGAAGCATGGAGAAAACATCCTGAGAGCCCATTTGGTCAGGAAGGTGGGGCAGAGCAATGAGGTTCATATCCCCCTGGATGGTCATTGGTCCAGGCTGGTGACCCCATGACTTGTAGCTTCCCAGACAGGGTGGCAGCACCAAGGGCTTCTGAAGCCAGGGAGATGAGACACCCTCCCCTGCACAAGGGCAGAGAGCCCCCGAGGAGTAAGCCCTGCCATCTCCCACAGAAGAAGGGACGGGCACCTCAAGAAAGTCCTGTCAGGAAAACCATGAGGGACTTTCTGCTTTGGATCTTCCCGAGCAAAGACAAAGGGGTGGAGGATGCCTCCAAAACTGAGAAGCCTGCGTCTCCCTCCTGCCCAGGGCTGCAGGCCATCCAGAAGCAGGTCACAGGTGGACCAAGGGGGCGCTGAAGCTCAGGCTCTCATTGCGGCCGTTGGACACATCCTGGAGGAGACAGTGGCCCTTCTCCAAGGTTGTTGTCCCTCCGAGAAACTCCAGGGCCCAGAGGGGATGCGTTTCTCCTGCCAGGGTTCTCTCCAGTCAGAGCAAAGAGGAGTGAGGAGCAACAGCCCCTTCGCTCACCAAGGCAGCTCTCTGGGCCACAGCTGCCCTAAAGGAGTGGGGGCAGCAGAAACAGGGAGGTGCCACCAGGGGGCCCAGGTCCCCAGCCAGACTATGCCAGCACAGGTCCAGGGTGCTGGGGGCCTTGGGCCACCATCCCCACTGCCCAAAGCACTATATCCATAAAAATTATGCTTCTCCCAGAATTTCCGACGGGATAGATTCCGCCAAGGGCAGATGCGTATCATGTACAGAAGAATGGTTTTTATTCATGTGTGCACATTTTCTATATGTTAAAGTTGTTTTTATATCACAATATTTGTTTTCAAAATAACAAGCTTGCTGAATAGTATTCCATTGTGTATCTGTATCACATATTCTTGATCTAGTCACCTATTTTGGGGTATCTGGGCTGTTTCCATATTCAGTGAGGGAGGGGGAAGATAAGGGCTCAAATCAGGGGAGAAAAGAGCTCAAGGGACTATGGTGACGGTTCATGGGTGAATTGGTGGTGGGTAGCCTACAGGGAATACACAATAATGTAAAAGATATAAATAAAAAAAATAACAAGTTTGTTCTCCTGAGAAGTGGTGGTGGTCTCTGTCTGTGGGGACAGGCAGGGGTCAGGTTCCCTCTTCTGAGGGCCCACTTTGATTTCAAGGGGGTGGCACTGTAGAGGGAGGCTCACTGCTGTGCAGCACACCTGTCCTCACCCAGTGCCCTTGGTGCACCCTGGGATTTCACATTATTAGATTGAAAAAACAGAGGAAAGCAGGCAGAACTTACCAAGATGAGCAAGTTTCTTAAGACATAGGCCAGTAAGTGGATGGGGTATCGCCTCCTGCTTTCTCTCTTCTTGAACTGGTGCTGTTCCAGGGGAGGGGTGTGCAGAGGCTGAAATTCATCTCAGCCTTCAACACATATGGGAGATGGCTGCATAGAGTTGGGGTGGAAGGTGCTGGACTTGAGCCCAGGAGTGGAAGAAATCTGTCCCCCCTATCTTTGTGAGAATTGATGACACCTACCCAGGGCCCCTTCTCTCCCTAATGACAAGGATTGAGGGTATGAGATTGGGGTGTAGTGGGAGTGCAGGGAGGTGCTGAGGATGTGTCCACCTGTCCCAGAGGAACAACTGGCCCTCCTGGGCAATGGAGCAGGCATGAGACTATTTGCAGTTGCCATTAGATTGTGGAACACAGTGAACAGAGTGGGATGTTGTGGCAGGAAGTAAGGTGGCCCAGGGTTTCCCAGAAACAGTCTAATGACCCAGCCCTGGACTCCTACTGCTTGCTCTAAGCAGAGGGGGAAGGAGATATTAGGGGCCAGTGACTCAACATGGTGTCCCATGTCCCCACACAGTTCAACACCAGAGCCCAGCCCAGACCAGACCAGACACCTGGAGCTCCTCAGAGGTCAGGTTTCTAGAGTAGCAAAGCGCTCAAGCAAGGAATGTTGAAGTCCTGTCAAATGACCCTATAAGAAATCTGAATGGGCCACAAAGCTCAGGAGGGACTCATACTCTTGGTCTTCACTTGCCAGCAAAAATTGCTCCCAAGGGACAGTAGAGGCCTCAGAGGTTGAGACACTGACTTTGTACCTGGCAGAGACCAAAGAGAGAGACATGACATACTCAATCATGGACCCATGACAGGCTCATACAGACACCATGAAAATCAAGTCAAAATGTATAAAAGACTTGGATGTAAGACCTTAAACCATAAAATGCATCAAAGAAAACAGGCAAAACACTCCATGACATAACTCAGAAAGATATTTGCATACTCATCCCCAGCAGCAAAAAAAATAAAAAAGAAATAAATTGGGACTATATCCAACTAAAGGGAGTCCATATAGCAAGAGAGACTAAGGCCAAAATGAGGAGATACCCTACTAAATGAAAGAAAACAGTTGCATGCCATACGCTTATAAGCATTTGATATCGAAGATCTACAATGTGCTTATACTAGTCAACAAAAAGGACACAAACAACTCAATCAAAAAGTGGGCAGAAGAGTTGCAGATGGCCAACACACATATGAAGAAATGCGTATCACCACTTAACATCAGAGAAATGCAAATAAAACTACTATGAGATACAACCTCCCACCTGTGAGAATGGCCCATATAAAAAATCCACAAGTAAAATGTGCTGGTGCGGATGTGGATAGAGGAACCCATGACACCTTAGTGGCAACGTAGACTGGTCCAGCCCTACAGGAAGAAGTGAGGAGATTCCTCAAAGGACTAAAAATGGATTTACCATATGATCTAGCAATTCCACTCCTAGGTATCTGTTCAAAGAGTACAAAAATACTAATTTGACAGGAAACCTGTCCTATGTTTAGAGCAGCACTATTTACATAGTCAAGGTATGGAAACAACATAAATGTCCCAGAACAGGTTAGTGGGTCAAGTATAATGTTGTATACAAAATGGAATACTACTCAGCAATCAAAACAATAAACTCAAACCATTTGGGTCAATATGGATGGAAATGGAAGGGATTTTACTAAGAGAAGCGAGCCAGAAGGAAGATAAATATCGGATGGTTTCACTTATATGTGGAATATAAAGAAACAAAATAAAAGAACCAGACAAAATATAAGACTGACCCTTGAAAGCAGACCTTGGATCTGACACTCAAGTGGGAGTGGGGGAGAAAAGCATGTTGAGGGGGAGGGGACAAGAAAAAAAGCGGGAGGAGAGCATGGTGCAGTGTGGTGGAGATCAGGGGGCACATTGGTAGTGAGAAAACTATGGTGACCACAGTTGATGGGAATAATCCTATATTATGAAGAAATAAAGATGTCTTAAAATTATTTTTAAAATGTGATGGGATGCTACACAAATAATTATATTACACTAAGACAGCAAAAGGGCTTCATGGTTATGTCATGGAGTATCGGGAGAAGAAAAGGTGATTCAGAGAAATAAATAGATATGTCTTAAGAAACAATGACTGAAAATTTCCCAACATTGGCAAAATACCTCAACTCCCAGATACAGGGAATTCAGTGAATCCAAGTAAATCCATGCTCAGATACAACACAATTAAACTGCTGAAAACTAAAATAAAAGGGGTATGGAATAAGAACAAGGTGGCCAGGGAGCATAAGAGATTATGATGGAGGATTTTGGGTGTTTTGTTGTGGTAGTGTGGTGTGATACTAACACATGCAGGGGGAGATCCTAGGGTTCTCATATACAAACAATGATGTAAACCAATGAAATGTTACCTCATTTAAAAAACCCAGGGGCAGGGGCTCCCCGGTGGTGTAGCGGTTAAGCGCTGAGCTGTGGAGCTGTCAGCAGCAGCCACGTGAGTTCGACACCCAGCCGTGAAGATTCCCACATGGTGCAGCAGAACTCTCCTGCCTCACCCGCTGCTCCGCTCAGCAGTGTATTTCCGTCAATCTGCCTGTTCTGTTCCCCACTCTGTCTCTGGTGAACCCTCTCGCCGTCCCACACCTCTGACCTATACCCCAGCTTATATGCATAAATCCTGGATAAGGCATTACTCATAGAGGGACAGTGATTTGAATAATAACATGTATCTCATTAAAAGTCATGGAGGTCACTTACCCTGCTGATGGAACTTGTAAACTGGACCAGCCACTGTGGAAAGCTTTGGAAAGCTTGTGTGGAGGTTTCTGAGAACACTAAGAATGGATCTGCAATATGATCCAGTAATTTCTCTATTAGGAATCTACTCAAAGTACTAAAAACTTTAATTCAAAAAGAAACCTGCACTCCTATGTATATTGCAGTACGATTTACAATAGCTAAGATATGCATCCACCCAAATGTCCCAAAAAGATGAATAGAACAAAAAGTCGTGGTATATTTACACAATGAAATATTACTACTCAGCAATGAAAAAAAGATACATTCATGCCATTTGCAACAACATGGATGGAACTATAAAGGATTATAGCCTAAGTTAGTCAGAAGGAAAAAGACAAATACCGGATAGTCTCACTTACATGTGGAATACAGAGAAACCAAACAAAAGGTCAAGAAAAAGTCAAAACAGGCAAGCTGACCATAGAAGTGAGGCATACAAGGCCTCCCTGGTGGCGCAGCGGTTAAGCACTGCACTGTGGAGCTGTCAGCAGTGGCGATGTGAGTTCAACGCCCAGCCGGGGAGATTCCCACATGGCGCGGCAGACCTCTCCTGCCTCTCCCTCTGCTCCCCTTAGCAGTGTATTTCTGTCAATCTGCCTGTTCTGCTCCCCACTCTGTCTCTGGTGAGCCCTCTCACCGCCCCATGCCTCAGGCCTGTACCTTAGCTTGTATGCATAAATAAATAAATCTTTTTTTTAAAAAAGAACTGAGGCATACAGCAAAGAAGGGGGGATGTGGGAGTGGCAAAATGGGAGGGATCATACCAGGGAATACGATGGCAGTGCATGGGTGATATGGTGGGGGAGAATCATGGGGACTAAAATAATGTAAGAAGAAAATAAATTAAAATTTAAAAAATCATGGAATTGAGAAGACTGTGGAATATATTATTTATTTTTGTGGGTGTGTGTAGACCAGAGGTGCTGGTGTGAGAAGATTCACTAGAGACAGAGTGGAGAGCAGAATAGGCACATTTATTGAAATACAATGCTTTGGGTAGCAGTGGGCAAGACAGGAGAGGTCTGTTGTTCCATATGTGGGTTATCTTCCTGGCCAGAGGTGGAACTCAGGCCATAGTGGAATATATTTTATGTTGGAAAAAAAGAACTTCATATTTCTACATAGAAATCCTTGTCCAGTTAACACATCCTCAGGAATGAGGCAATATATACATAATCTCAGATGAAAGAAAATGAAGAGTTTGTCACCAGCTAAACAATTAAAATCAAGATTATAACATTGACTTAGAGGTTTTGAAAAAATGGAGAGGTAATATAGAGGGCAGTGTCACTCAGAAGAAGTGAATGGACTTACACGGTGATAGTCTCTACATTCAGTTTGAAGTGGTAAAATATTAAATTCTAATATCCTGCTTTTAGCATTATGAAATGCTAAAACAGATGTTATAATAACAAGAGCAATCAAAAAATACTTTATTATGAAAATAAACCTCAGTAGATAAACTGGGATGGAGGCCTAAAAACAATTCAAATACTCCAAAACAAACCAAGAAAGAGTGAACAGGTAGGAAAACCGAAGGAATAGAGAGACAAGGAATGTCACAGCAGTTTTATAAATGAACACTAGGCAACAACACACCCACCTCAATAGTAATCAGGAACCCCTACCTGATCCACAGAGACAGGTCATGTCTCCTGTATCAGACCCTCGAAGTCTCAGTATGGGTGTGCCATGGGGTTGTAGTATGAATCAGTCTTGGCCACAGCCCCTGGCTCTCAGGCCTGAGACAAGAGATGCACGCAGGCCCCTCGGGTGCTCCCATGTCTGCCGAGATGCCAGTGGCGTTCAGTCCAGAGTCCTTCAGTGGCCCCACACCCTGGCCTTCTGGGGACTCACAACACCTCCATCACACACCTTAAATCCTCTCCTGGGGTTGGAGGAGGCCAGAGTGGCACTGAGGCCATGGTGGTTCCCTCACTTGAGCTTCAGAATCCCATAGCTGTTCCAGCACAGAGGCTGCCGTGCTCCTGGAGCTTCTGATTGAGTGTGCGAGGGCTCGTCTCTCCAGGGATGCAGCACAAGCTGAGGTCCGAGAATATCCTGGTTTTCCTTATTCTTTTACACAGCTTGAGCTGCACAACAGGGCCACCTACACAACAGAACTGTATTTTCTCCCCATTCTGGAGGGTGTGAGTCTTGGGTCAAGCAGGACTGGTTTGTCCTGAGGTCTCCCTGCTGGTTGTAGATAGTTGTGTCTCTGAATCCTCATATGGTCTTAATCACCTCTTCTTATATCCTGATAAGAAATCAGTTCCTAATACACCTGTCAGGTTAGGTGGCATGAGGGGCTGGAAATGCAGGGGGATCGAGAGGCTCAGGAAACAACCAAGCTCCAGTTACCCTATCCCTCGAATGTTTCTGTCACATCACTACCCAACATAAGACTCTTTTTCTGGCCTCTATCTGGCATTCTCCTTCTCAGTCTCCTGTCATGTCCTAATCTTCTCATAGTAGCAATCTGGACTCCCAATCTCCCCTCAGAGGGAGCTGCCCTTTTATCCTTCCCTTCTAGACCCAGGCGCACCATCTACACAGGTACACACACTGTGCTGGCTGAGCGACTGTGTCCATAATCATAGGCCCTTGTGTCCCGCTCTCACACCCCTTGGTCCAGGGCATCCATGCAGTCTGGGAGGGGTACAAGACCACGGATGGTCATACAGGATAGAGCTGGGAGGGCATAAAAAAACCTGGTAATTTCATTCACCCTACAGGGGGACACATTTCAGTCTAGTGAGTGTGTCTATTCCCTGCAAGTTCTACTACCCAAAGGAAGCAACTTCAGTTCTGACTTGATAACCATCTTGTGAAGAATCTGCTATTTTTCTACCCAAAAGAAAAACATATAACTTGACTGTAACTTGTTTCTTCTTTTAAGTAACAGTGTTTTCTTTTGAAATCTGAAATCTGCAGCATTTGCAGGGATTTGTTTTCAAAAGCAGGCTTTTGAGATTGGTTGCTTTAACTTAGTAACATTCATTTAGGACTTCACCGCGCTTTTCATGGCTGGTTGATGCGTATCTTTTTGTGCTGAATAATGTACCACTGTCTGGATGTAGCATAGTAGGTTTACCCACCACCAACTGGGTTGCTTCCAAGTTTGGGCAGTTATGAACAAAGCTGCTAAAATCATCCCTGTGCAGGTTTTGTGTGGTGGTAACACTTCAATTTGTTGAGTAAATATCAAGGAGCTCAATTGCTAGACTGTATGGTTAGAGTGTGTTTAGCCCATATACATATATAAGTCTGTATACAAGCATACATATGTGAGTTTACTTTGTACACACGTACATATCAATACATAGTGGGTGCAAGGGCAGGGCAGGCTTCAGGCATGACAGGAACCCGTGGACGGTGGCAGCATCAGGGGCCCTGCTTCTGTCTATCCCCAGCTCAAGAGGGGCAGCTAGAGAGGCTGCCCCTCCCAACAAGCATAAATAGTCTCTAAAGATACATAAGACTATGAGAAGATGATGGCATGACTGCAGATTGAGAGGGAGAAGCACAAAGAGAACATCTGAGAGAGGCCCCAAAGAAATGGCAGGAATGTGCAGTCTATACACATACAGAAGTCAATATACAGACGTGGTTGCTGTTATTATTTTGAAAAACCGTTATCTGCTGGATCAGTTAAAATGAGCTTCTATTTCCACCTTCAACTTCTTATACTCTTTGAATTTTCCTTTCTTGATGGAGACACGAGTTTCTGATTGGTTCCTTGTACTTCTCCTTGAAGAATTTCTTTTAACATTTCTTGTGAGACACATATACTCACAACAATTTCCCTCCACTTTTTGTTTCTCTTAGAAAGCCTTTTATTTCTCCTACTTTTTCCTACCTTTAGGAGAATTGCTCATAGTATAGAATTCCATTTTTCTCTTACCACTTGTAATATGTCATGCCATTCTTTTCTTCCTTTCATGGTTTTTAAGGATGTCAGATATAATTCTTGTTTTGCCCTTCTGTGAACAAGTAAAGTGTTTTTTCTTCTGATTTCTTCCAAAATTTCATCTTTGATTTTCTGAAGATTGAAAATATATCTGCCAGTTGTGTAAGGATAGAATTTTTGTTTGTTTTATCTTGGGTGATGTTCTCTGAGTTTACTGGGTCTGCGGTTTGGTGTCTGACATTAATTTGGAGGAAATTCTCAATCATTATTGCTTCAACCATTTTTCTCTTCTTTCTTTATTCTCCATCAGAGAATGCCATTGTGAATAATTACTCTGGTGATCGTCCCACAGTCCTTGGATTGTCGATCTACTTTTCTGTTTCTGTTTTCAATCTCTCTCTGCATTTTAGTTTTAAAATTTCCTGTTGTCATGCTCAAGGATTCTTTCCTCAACTGTGTCCTTTCTAGTGAAGAGCCCATCAAATGTTCCTTATTTTCTGTTACAATGTTTCTTGCTTCTGGCATTTCTTTTTCATTCTTCCTTAGAATTTCCATTTCTCTGCTTATAATGCCCCTCTGTTCTTGCATATTATTCATTTTTCCAATAAGTACTCAGTACATTAATCTTAGTTGTTTTAAATTCCAGGGTTTCATAATTCTAACGTTTCTGACTTATCCGAGTCTGGTTCTGATGCTTACGCTATCTCTTCAAGCTGTGTTACATTGTCTTCTAGTAAGTCTTTTCTCTTGATAAGTAGTTTTTCTTGGTAGTCAGATAGGATATACTGGGTAAAAGGACCCAGGAAGGCAGCCTTTAGTAATGTCATGGTGAGGTGTGGGAGAGGGGAAGCAATCTATATTCCTGTAAGCCTGTGTCCGTTGCATTGTGAATTTTGCCAGTGGTTCTCAGCCTCCACTCTCAGGTGGGACAGAATGGCCAGAGGGGGCTGGAGATAAATATCTCAATTCCCCAGCTGGGTTAGGTTTTGATTGACCTCTAGCAGGTAAAGGTTTGGTTAATTAGTCTCCCTGAGTGTAGGCCTTGATAAGAAGAACAGAGTATCCTGGTATTTCAAAGTCAGTTCTTTCCCCTCCTCCTGCCAGCACAGGGAACTATTCTGCGGTCTTTACTGTGATGGAGTTCATGGAGATGAAAGTCATTTCATGAAAACATGAGCATCCAATGACTGGGTCACCCTAGAGTTTTTGACCTTCACACTCATCCATGCTGTATGTCCATCAATTCCTCAATGACAGGCTTTCCTACCCCAGCACTGACTCCTTAGGAGAATTTTGATTATGAGTTTCTGTTCCAGTTATCTGTGATTCTCTCCAGAGGCCTGTCTGTATACAGTTTTGGGGCAGTGTTTTGTCCTGTGACCTCACTTACCTGATGGATCCAAGGAGAGTGGCTGATTTCTCAGTTTCCTCAGCTTGTCATTATGGTGGAATAGTGACTACTAAATTCCTTACATGCCAGGCCAGAAGCCAGACGTCTGGTTATGATTCCATTGTATAAATAATATCTGTAGGGTAAATGAAAGAGACATCAGGATTTTCCGCCCTACCACCATTAGATTTAATGAGGGACACCTGCAGTCTTGCACGTGTGCCTTGTGGTGGCATGCATGTGTGTGAGTGGGTGCACCTGGGCCTGGAGAGACACTATATAAGGGCAGTGTCACAGACGTGAAAGTGCAGAAGGAGCACGAGGAGGCAGCGGCGTGGCCACAGCAGAGAACGGGACACAAGCAGTGGAAAGAGAAGCAGCAGCAAGAGGGGCAGCAGTGGAGAGCCCAAAGAAAGTGAAGATTTGCTGGGGGCTAGGAGACCTGCCAGCCTCCTGGCCCCTCCAGCCCCAGCTTGCCTGCCCTGTATCTGGTTGCCTCAATGCAAAAAAATAATTAAAAGCCTTAAAAAGCCACCAAGGGCTCCAGAACTCGTCTGTACCCATCTGCCTCAATGATAGGGAACCTTCCTGGCGCCCTGCTGGCACAATAATATCTTAATGAATTCTTTTTTTTAAAGATTTATTTATTTATGCATACAAGCTGGGGCACAGGCCAGAGGCGTGAGGCAGCGAGAGGGTTCACCAGAGACAGAGTGGGGAGCAGAACAGGCAGATTGACGGAAATACACTGCTGAGGGGAGCAGCGGGCGAGGCAGGAGAGGTCTGCCACGCCATGTGGGATTCTCCCCAGCTGGGCATCGAACTCACGTCGCCATTGCCTACAGCTCCACAGCTCAGCACTTAACCGCTGCACCACCAGGGAGGCTCCATGAATTCTTTTTGTAAAAGACTCAAGGAATATTCGACAGAAAAAATACATCTTTTACCCACATCCCTGTTTTTACTTCGCTTCTGTAGGGTAAATGAAAGAATTATCAGGTTTTTCCGCCCTCCCCTCAATGATGGACCTCTGCAGGCCTACATGCATGCCTGATGGCGGGCACCTGGAGTAGGGTGTGGGCCTGTGTAAGTGGGCGCACCTGGGCCAGAAACTGGGCTTATAAGTAGAGGAAGCAGCAGAAGCAACTGAGAACAGAGCATGGAGCAGAGGACTGTTTGGGGTGTAGCAGGGAGACCCCAGGATGCTGCCAGAGAGCCCAGAAAGAGAGAAAATCCACCGGAGGCCTGCCAGCTTCCTGGCCCCCCGGCCCCATTGCCTGCCCTGTACCTGGTTGCCTCCCTACAAGAGACCATTAAAGGTCTAAAAAGACACCGAGGACTCCAGGACCCCTTCCCTTTAGACCCGTCTGTGCAGCTCCACATTGAACCTGTGCCCCTGGTGTCTTCTTGCCGCTACACCTTCCCATGAGGGGTGATTAAACTTGCTATGTGAATTTCTAGATTTTTTTTCAAAGCACTTACATTCATATTTATGAATGTACTCACAAATACCTTACAAAATTTCCTTTTGTTAATATTCCTTTTTTTATTCATTCCATCAACAATATGTGAACGGGATAATGAGGAAGATAAAATATCAAGAAAACCAGCTCAGTCCTCATGAAATTCTCTTAAACTGGTGTAGGGTAAATGAAAGAGTCATCAGGATTTTCCGCCCCACCACCATTAGATTTAATGATAAACACCTGTGGTCCTGCACGTGTGCCTGATGGTGGCACCTGGAGTAGGGTGTGGGCATGCGTGAGTGGGCGCACCCGGGCCTGGAGGCCGAAGCTAGAAGCAGCAGCAGAGAGCAGAGCACAGTCCAGGGGACTGTGCGGTGGGATGCAGCAGAGCGAACACGAGAGAATGCCAGAGAGCCCAGAGAGAGTGAAGATTTGCCAGAGGCCAGGAGGCCTGCCAGCCTCCTGGCCCCCCAGCCTCCCTTGCCTGCCCTGCACCTGTTTGTTTCTACAAAAGATCATTAAAAGCCTGAAAAAGCCACTGAGGGCTCCAGGACCCCTCTTTGATCCATGTGCCCAGCCCCATTGAAAACCTGCCCCTAGTCTTCCTGCTGCTACAGCTGGAAACAGACCTTATTTCATGAATCTCATTGATACTCCTAAAACATTAGCCCTGGTAGGTGCTAACAAAGAACAGAGAGAATGTTCCAGATGGAGGGAACAGCTTACGCAAAGGCCTTTCTGGGAACTGAGAGAGGACAAGTGTGAGTGTAGCAGAGGACATAGAGTAAGGTGAGAGGAAGATATGCTGGGACATCTTTTAAAAGTTTAAAAATGTCTTCCTCAGTATCTGTACATCAGAGCAGTAACTTAGCTGCCTTTTCACTGACAAAAGCTGCCCAAGGAGATTTTGCAGGAAATAAGTTAGATTGGACACAAATACAGGTGTGTGTACGTGAGTGTATATGGTAAACTGATCCTCTGGGGTGATAATGAATGAAGAGGGAGGAGCAAGTCACCCATTTGTTTATTGGATACATATTTATTGAGCTCATGGTATGTGCAAGAAATTGTTTTCAGACCTGGGAATAGAACAGTAATGCAAATAAGTCAAGGTCCATGACCTCGGGGAATGTATATTTTAGAATTAGGTGACAACAGTAATGAAGGGATAGTGGAGGAAAGTACACTATCAAGAACAATAGGTGTTGGAGTTGATTGCTAGTCTCAGAATCTTTATGGAATTTTTTATTTGGTGATTCACATATTATCTAAGGAGAGGAAGTATGTGGATGCACAGGGACAAAAAAAAAAAAAAAAGCCAAGATGTTCCTAAGAAATTTGGATAAGGTCTAGCACCCAAACTCTCCAACAGCCCACAAGCCACATTCACAGTTCTCAGGGTCTCCCCCAGCCCATCAGGCTGGTTCCCTTCCGCCTAACCTCACCTGCTGCTCCATCCCTCTGAGTCACTCCTATCCAGCCTCATGGGACTCATTCATTCTACCCGAAAGATTCTGACAATTCTCCAACCTCATGACCTTTGTAAAACAATCAGCCTTTTGAAGTGTTACCTAGGAAAACATACCTCCTCAGACCCTTCCAGTTCTCCAAGAGGGCAGGAAACATGGGTTCTGGCAGCCTGAAAGAAGGCCTCTGAAAAATCTGGTGTTGGCTGTGCAGAAGGAAAGCACCGAGGAAGGCAGTGTGCATGGGCACAGCACTGGACCCCATCAGGTACATGGCATCCACTCCATGAAGAAACATAATGCCTAGTACTGGTGCATTTCACAATAACGCAGGTACCTGAGTAACATCATTTTGTTCAACATCCATTCTTTATACATTGACAAAAAGACAACGTGGGACCAGCTTTCATTACTGGTCCTTTCTTTAAAAGTTGCAGTTTCCTAAGCCTATGGCAGATGGTGAAGGATGACTCATTGCTCTGGGGAAAATCAAGATTACTCAAGTGGTATCAGAAAAATCTGTTATCACTGTAGGGGAATATAATTAAGGCCTGTATCATCATACAAAAATACAATTTTCAGAGCAATTAAAAAGTTAACTGTAAATGATAAACTAATGCAAGTATGGGAGGTCAAACACAGCTTGACCTTTCTAAGCAGAATATGAACCTAGAGGCAATAAGGGTGGAATGACACTTCATAGAAAATTTTAAATGTAGGTTTGAGAAAAGACAACAGCTAAACCATAACTGGCCAACAATAAGTCACCTAGAATATACATAGGAACCCTAAAAACTCCACAGAAAATCTAATTAAAATAATCAACCAGTTTGGTAAAGTAGAGGATACAAAATCAACACACAAAAATCAGTGGCCTTCCCATAAGCAAACAATCAATCTGAAGAAGAAGAAATCAAGAAAGCCATCCCTTTCATAATTGACACAAACAAACAAATATCAATAAAAAAATAAATCTGTAAATAAATCTAACAAAAGAGGTGAAGGATCTATAGAAAGATTTTTATAAAACTTTATTAAAAGAAATAGAAGAAAACACAAAGAAAGAAAAAATATCCCCTGCTCATGGACTGGAAGAATTAACACATTCAATGCTACTCCAATAAAAATTTTATTGACATTCTTCAAAGAAGTAGAACCAATATTGATGAAATTCACATGGAACCATACAAAAACTGGAACCAAAGCTTTCCCAACTAAAAAGGAGAATGGAGGTATCACACTCCCAGACTTAAAACTATACTACAAAGCTATAATAATTTAAACTGTGGTACTGGAACAAAAACAGACACATAGACCAGTGGAATCAAATAGAAAACCCAGAAATAAACCCACATATTTATGGAAACTAATCTTTGACAAAGGTGCAAAGAATATGCAATGGAACGAGGATAGTTTGTTCAATAAACGGTGCTGGGAAAATTGGACTGCTACATGCAAAAGAATGAAGCTAGACTACTACCTCACACCATGTACAAAACCCAACTCAAAATGGATAAAATAACTGGACATAAGACTTGAAACCAAAACATATATAGAAGAACATATAGGAAAAACACTGCATGACATACATCTTAGTAACATCTTTAAAGACACATTCCCCAAAGCAACAAAAGTGAAGTAAAAGATGAACAGTTGGGACTACATCAAATTAAAATGCTGTGTACAGCAAAAGATACATTAACCAAAACAAAAAGATACCCTATTAATTGTGAGAAAATATTTTGCACACAATAATACTGGTAAGGGATTGATCACAAAGATCTACAATGAGCTGAGATGACTCAACAAAATCAAAGTAAACAATCCAGTCAGAAAATGGGCAGAAGAACTAAAAACACACTTCTCCAAAGAGGAAATGCAAATGGCTAACAGGTATAAGGAAAACTTGTCACGAGGAAAATGAAAATCAAAACCACAATGAGAAACTACCTCACACCAGTGAGAGTGGCACATATTATAAAAACAGGAAACAACAAATGTTGGCAAGGATGTGGAGAAAAAGGAACTCTCCTGCACTGCTGGTGCAAATGCAAACTGATCCAATCACTATGCAAAGCTGTGTGGAATTTCCTCAAACTATTAAAAATGGAGCTTCCATATGACCCAGCAATACCGCTTCTAGGAATCTACCCAAAGGACAGAAAAACATTAATTCAAAAGGATACCTGCACCCCTATGTTTATTGCAGCACTATATACAATAGGTAAGATATGAAAACAACCCAAATGTCCAAAATTGATGACTGGATCAAGAAGATGTGTTATATATACACAATGGAATATTACTCAGTAATCAAAAAAGATAAATTCATGCCATTCGCAGCAACATGGATGGAGCTGGAAGGGATCATTCTCAGTGAAATAAGCCAGAAAGAAAAAGAAAAATATAGGATGGTTTCTGTTAGGCTCAACCCGCCCCTCCCCAACAATAAGGGCACTGTGAAGAATGCAGTGAAGATGTGTGACCTTGGAAAGAAACTCATGTCCCCATTACCCAGACGGGGCTCCTCAGCCCGAATGCACCTGCAAGGCCACCAGCTCCAAATGGAGTTGCCCCCACTCTTGGAATTCCTTCATCCCGTATAAAAACCCACCCCCCTGGCTGCGGGGTGCGACTCCACAGACCCCTGCCTGGGATCTGTGAACCTCGCCCAGGAGTTGCTAATAAAGGCCTCTGTATCTTACATTCCCCTCTGCTTCGTTGCCTCTTCTATCCTCGATCTTACACATGGTGCCGAAACCCGGAAGGTGTGGTCTGGACCCATCTTCCTGGGGTCCGACCCCCTCCAGACCCCCTTCTCTCTCTCTCCCTCTCTGTGGACCACAGACCCACAACTACTACTGGCAACTCTATTCTCTAGTGGCTTCCTTCTCCTCCTCTTCCTCCTTCTGTGTTACCACAAGTGAGACTAAAGGCCTGCGGCTGACTACAGGTTGAATTTTGGAGCCTCTGACTCCCACCACTCTTCCGTCGCCTCCCTGGATCTGGTGTGGGTAAGTCCCCCTCATTTCTGTCTCCATGGGTCACTGAATGGTCTTTTGGCTGGTCTGGCGCCATTCTCTCTGGCTCAGTTGCTCTTTCTACAGTCATCCCTGAAGCAGTCTTCCCTGAGGCGTTTCTCTCACTGGGTAAATCGCGGGCCTGCATCGACTGCTGCCATATTCTTGTTGCACCGAGACCTGGAGAGATGTCTCCTGTTCTCGCATTGGCGGTTTAAAGTCCTCCCCGAGGTGTATCTGGGTGAAAGAATGAAGGTCGAGATGTCGGCTCTTCTCTCTCCCACTCACGGAAGACCTGGACCATTTAAAACATCCATAAAGGGACCATTTATTTAAAAGTTCCACAATGGGGGACCACAATTTAAAAATTGACTGGACTGTTCCTTACGTTCAGGCCTTCCTTTTGTTGCACTCCCGCCCTTCCTTCCTCCAGACCTGCCACACCTGTCAGGTCCTTCTGGCTAGGAAACCAGCCCCTCCGTCTGTCTCTTCCCCCAAGACTCAAATGTTCTAAACAAGAAGCACCTAGTCCTTCTTTAAATAATGCCTGGTCCCAGTACAAAAATCTGGCCCATAAATGGTATCCTCAGTTGTGACACCCTTCTCCAACTAAATTTCTTTTGCCATAGCTGAGGAAAGGGGTAAAATGCTGGGGACTAAAGTGAGGGACCCGCTACACCTGGCTGGTGGGGGAACTGCCTCTGGTCTCAGCAAGCAGCTGCCTGGATTTTTTTTCTCCAGTGTTGAGATCATTGGTATGTCTCTGCTGCCTTCCAGCTGTGGGAAAACTGGACTCTTCTCTTGTCCACCTTAAAATACTATTCTGGTTCATTCTATGGGTAAAAAATTCTATTTCCCTAATCTTCAAGGCTAAACTGTTTAAGGTAAAAACTGCTGAGTTACTTTGCACTTGTTCGCAAGCTATACAAGGTACTTTTTCGTTGACTAAAAACTTCAACTTTCTTTACATTGTTTAAGCTAAATTCCAAACCTCCGATTTCTAATAAGAGTCTACAAACAGGCAAACTGTAAAATAAAATCTTACTCTACCTCTTCTGTCTTCCCTATACATGACATGTTAAAAAAAGTGTTGTTTGTCTTAATAATGTGCTTAACCTCAATCTACAGGGCCGGTTCATTGCCTTATAGCTCAGACACCACTTGTTCATTCCTTTCTTATAATCCCTACGTGTCCCTCCTTCCATTATTCATTTCTCGGTACTAGACCTTTAAATGCCTTTTTTACCATTTTCCCCCCACCTCCTCAAAGCCCTCCAGGATAATCTCCTACCCCAACAAAACCAACCTCCTTTCTGTTCTTGGCCACTTCAGTCGCCCCCCAGCCCCCATCCCCTAACTCCTCTCTCATAGCCAAACCTCTCTAATCTTCACAAACCCGACCTCCTCCAAAAACCCTCAACCACCCACTCACTCACCTCGAACAGCCACCCCTTCTCTAACTTGTCCCAAACTCCCACCAACCCTTCTATCTCTTTAATTACCTAAAGTTATGTTGACACAAAGCCTCAATGTAACCCCTGCTAAGAAAAAACAATAAATAAACTTGTTATCTAATTGTTCAGGGTCCAGACCTTGCAAAAAGATCTCTGGGCCTGCCAGCTTATTCCCTAACTAAATTCTGCCATCAGAGTCTAAATAATTGTGTCTAACAAAAAAAATGTATTCAGAATGGATATTTTAAGGGTCTTGGGCTAAGAGAGGGGTCTTAAAGGTGTCTTAGAGTAAAAAAGGCAAAAGAAAGTGTTAAAAGTGTTGAAGGTCTGAGAGAGGTTTCTTAAAAAAAATTGTTGTGTCCAAGGACGACTTCCAAAACAGAGGGAAAAAGACATGAGAAGGGCCTAGTATATGGCAGTTGCCATTGTCAGTACCCTGACACCTCAGACTCACCCAAGGGCCCATGTGCCCCAAGGCATTCGGGACCTCAACCTCTTAATGGGCTGCCAGCTTGCTTCCACTGCCAGCAACCGGGACACCGCAACAGCGAGCTCTAAAGCTGTACCCAGGGCCTTGCCTTCAGTGCCATCACACAGGGCACAAAAATGGGAGGACAGGCTTCACCATCAGCTGCCTCTGACTATGAAGAACCTGGTTCAGGAAAAGACATTCTCTCAAAAAGCCCAAAGCCGCCAGACTCCAAATGGTCCTTCAGATGAAAGCCAATATGATGCTGCCATCTTCCTTCTTCCGAGGTCCCTTAGATCGTCTGCAGTGGAGCCCTGACTGCTTCCCCACGTCGCCCATTTTCAGCAGGAAGCAGTTACTGACCAGACTGACGCCCTCTGTCCTAACAGCAGTTAGGGGCTCCATCCATAGAGGGGGAAATGAATCCCAGGGCAAGTTAGGGTTAATTAGGCAGCTTCAGGAACAATCAGGTAGAGACCTCAGAGACATAAATAAGGGCTACCCTTCGGAGCCCCCTCTTTGTCAGCCCCTTTAAACTCATGTATGGCAGGCCTTTCCTTTTAGGCCTCACCTTCCCAGCGCAAGATCACCCCTAGTGGGTTACCTATCTCTTTTCACTCTTCTCTGGCAGCTGCTCCAGGAACTTGGGAACCACTACCTGCCCCCAAGCGGAGCCCGGAAACCCACAGGTTAAATAGCTCCATCCCGGTGACCCAGTATTGCTAAAAAACCTTACACCTAGGCCTCTTCAGCCTCTGTGGACGGGACCACACATAGTCATCCTGACCCTCCGCTTCTCTCATAACTCTGGATTCCCCAAACCCCCTCCTAACACGTAGGTTTAGGTCTTTTGTGTTCACGCTTCTACGCAGTATCTCCTGGTTTTACCTCGATTCCCCCTCCCCGGAAGACGTCCTCCTCTGGATCAAACATCAGGTCTTCCAGGAAACTCTACAAAAATTTTCTCAGCTTCAAATCTCCCTCTTTTCCTTTCTTCTCCTCTTGTGCCTGGCTCTACCCCCTACTTCTCCTCCTGTTTATAATAGCTGCAGGCGTTTTAGGGTCCTGGAAACCTATTCAGAACAAACAAAACTAGGGGGAACAGCTGACTGTTTGCCCCAAGGCTGCTAGAACTCAATTACTATCCCTTTGACCCTTAATTCTGTAACAGCCAACATAATCCTTATGCCTGCTTTATGTATGACCAGACCAAATCCTACTGCCATAAATATCCGGAATATGGGGGCTGCCCCTCCTGGTCCTGCAACATCTACCTCAGCAGTAACAGCTGGAAAACGTTCCAGGCCAAGGGAGACTCACTTCAACTGGTAATCAAGGACCCATGGAACCAGAGGTGGGCTACAGGGGTCAAGGGGACACTTTATTCGTGGGTAAATGCTGCGAAACCTACTTCCACTATCTTCATCTCGAGACAGTACGTTCCGGGACCAAACTCCTCTGTACAAATAGTTAACTCAGTCCTCCAGGCCGAAGCACAGCTTAAAGCTGACATACAACCCCTTCAAAAACCTGATATACCATCCCCTTTTCCTTACTGGATGGACCTCATAGCCCAGCCGCTAAAATGGCTCAACCAGACAGGGTTCAACTCTTCTCTCACTCATGGCTTCATCTGTGCCTCCCTCCAGAGCCCTCTTTTAGTGGCGGTTCCTCTCACCGCTCCCCTCACCCCCACTCCCTCCCCACCCTCCCAGGGCTGGTGCAAAACACTGGGCTCGCTTCCACTTTGGGACTCCCAAATGAGGGCTAACTCTCCGTGCTACAATGCGGGTGCCCAATCACTTCCAACCATCTGCTCCTCGGTATCTAACACAACCTCTACAATTCAACCTCCTCTGGGGCTTGATCTTTTAGTGTAACAGTACCTTACACACCTGCATTAATGCTTCCACCAAGGGGCCCTGCATACTGGCCATGGGTACCCCTCAGCTTATGCTATACACTGAGTCACAACTCGCCCTTTTACTCCCACACACCAAGGAAAAAAGGGCTGCCTTCCTCCCAGTCCTATTAGGCATCAGTTTAGCATCCTCAGCTGCAGCAGTCAGTTTGTTCAGAGGGGCCCTTGGGGTCAGCCTCTCCTCTTTCCATGATCTCTAGAAAAAACTCAGGGGGCCATAGAGTCTTCCTCCACATCTATTCCTTCCCTTCAGAGACAGGTAACGTCCCTAGCAGGAGCCGACCTCCAAAACAGGAGGGCCTTGGACCTTTTAACGGCTGAAAAAAGGGGGTACATGTCTCTTCCTCAGAGAGGAGTGCTGCCACTACATAAATGAATCAGTACTGGTGAAACAAAATCTAAGAAAACTGGAAGAACTAGCCAACAATCTACGGGCCCGGAGACAAAATAATGACTCTTATATCTGGCAGTGGGTAATGTCCCCACTCATGGCCTGGCTCACCCCCCTCCTGGGACCCTTGATACTAACCGATTTATTCTCTGCCTTTGCACCGTTTCCTCCGCTTTCTTTCCAGCCACATCCGGACGATGACCCGAACTACTTTCAACCAGCTCCTCCTACGCCCATGCCAACTGCTGCTGAGTCAGGACATGACCATGCAATCCCACTACGACCCCTCTCAGCAGGAAGTAGCTAGACGACAAATGTCGCTCCTATCCCTATGATCAAAAGGTGGCATGTTAGGCTCAACCTGCCCCTCCCCAACAATAAGGGCACTGTGAAGAATCTCGGCGAAGATGTGTGACCTTGGAAGGATACTCATGTCCCCACTACCCAGACGGGCTGCCGCAGCCCGAATGCACCTGCAAGGCCACCAGCTCCAAATGGAGTTGCCTCCAGCCTTGGAATTCCTTCGCCCCATACAAAAACCTGCCCCCCTGGTTGCGGGGTGCGACTCCAAAGACCCCTGCCTGGGATCTGTGAACTTCGCCCGGGAGTTGCTAATAAAGGCCTCTTTATCTTACATTACCTTCTGCTTCGTTGCCTCTTATATCACTCGACCTTACAGTTTCACTTATAGGAGGAATGTAGGGAAACCAAATAAGGAAACAGGAAAAAAAACAATTATAATAAATTAAAAAACAAAATTAACAGGAAACTATTAATCAGAGATACTCTGCAGGGGAAGGGGAGGAAGAGGGATAAAAACAGGAGAGGGGAGAACGCAAGGCACTATGGTGATGGTGCACAGGTGAATTGGTGGTGGGAATTTATGAGGACTACACCCATAGAAAGCATGCATTGTGCAAAAAGGAGTTTGTGAGTGTATTTCCCCCTTCACACCAGAAGGGGGAGATCCTATACTCCTAACACACACACACACACACACACACACACACACACACACACACCCCAACCTGGGGGGGAGGGAAGATTTAGAACTTTTTTACAATTCAAAATAATTTTAAGACCAATTGCTCTACAGTGCATTAGTGAACAGAGTACATATGCTTTTAAGTTAAACACAGTATTCATCTCTTCATTTTTGGTTTTATTACACACATGTAATTACAATACTAGAAATCACTGATGCACTATCCTTGAATTTAATTTAAAATAAAATTATTACTTAACAAACAAAAAAATAAGTCCATCTAGGAAACAGGAAGATATATTAAGAATGTATAAAGAGTTCTCATAAATCCATAAGAAAATGTGAAATAACCAATAGAAAGATGGTCAAAAAATATGAAATGGTGATTCACAGGACAATAAATACCAATAAACATAAAAGGTTGCTCAACTTTATGAATAACCAGCAACCTGAATACAATAGTAACTCAGAGAGCTATCACTTTACTTCCATTAAATTGGCAAAAAAAAGCTTAAAAAAATCAGCTTCATTATGAGCTAAAGTGTGGGTATACTTTCAAACACTACAAACTACCTGAGCCATTCTGGAGAGCATTATGGCAGCTATTGTGAAAATTAAACATGAATCGTACTTCACTAAAATTCCACTCTGAGAAGACTTGTAGGAGTACTCCAAAGTGCACAGAGAGACAGACACACAGGGATACTTATGGCAGCTCAGTGGAAAAAACGCATGTTCACCAAAAGGAAAATGTTTAAAGAAAATAGAACAGGAAATGCATGTAAGATATTATTCAAGAAATATTATTACTCAGTCATTAAAATTGCAAGATTTAGAACAACAACAACAACAACAACAAAACCCAAACAGAAATAACAGGAAAAAAAGCAAGTTGTAAAACAATGTTAGCCCTATGATCCCAGTTACACTGCAGACATCCAACCTAATTATGCACGCACAGTAGGTCTGCATATGCCCAAGAAGACACTAGAGTTCCACACACAAACTGCTACACGCAAATACCTGCAAAGCTGTACAAAGCCTGTGTGTGAGATATAAATGCTATGGAAGAGCAGGCTACTTCTATTTCGCTATCTGTATTTTTTTTTTATGATAATGCACCCCTGATTACTTATTGAACCTAAAAGTAAATAATCAGTTGATACCGCAGAGTAACACTCCCAACTGTGTCCAACTGCCTGCACTGGGCAAGACCAACCACTAATCCCTCTATCCAGAGAGCCCAGCTCAGGCCTGATACCAAAAGCACGCGCGGGAACATCTGTCGAGGGACGCGCTCACCGTTTTCCACACTTCTCAGTCCCAGAGGCAAGTCCCTACAGTCCGCCACTCACAGTCCAAGACCCAGATTTCTGACTTCGCATTCTCCCCCCGATGCTCAGTTTAGAGGCGGCGCCCGGCGGAGGCTGCTCGGCCGCTACAGGTCGATGGCGTCATGCGCCGCGCAGTTGCGACGTGCTGCCCCCGCCTTTAGGAGGGAAACCTCCGCGGCCGGGCAAGGCGAGGGCGGCAGAGCAGCAGCTGTTCACGTGGCGGGTGTGGGCGCTCTATGAGATGAGCTGGTCTGAGCTGAAACTCCGGGCGCTGGGAAGGTGGGCCGGCTTGTGGGGGTTTTGTCGCGGCCTGGGCGGGGCTGGCTTCTGCCCACCCTTGGCGACCTTCTCTGGGAGGCCTCGCGGGGCCAGTTTCAAAGGTCCCAGTGGCCCGGTATAGGGGGCAAGGGCGAGAGCTCGAACCGAGAGTGGCAGTTTGAGCTCAGGAGAGTGGAACCCCTCCGGGTACCGTCCGGGTGCGGGAAAGGACTCGTGGGAGGGAGCATCGGGAAGAGAATGATCCACAGAAACGAGAGTTTGAGCTGATGGTAAAACAGTGGTGGAAATAGATGGGACGTTTCGGTCCAGGGGCTTTCTAGGGAACTCTGGCCCTTAGCTCTCTGCGGGTGGCAATAGGGGAAAGAGTTACACTAAGTTTGAGTTTGTCTGCTCTTATTAGGCGTGGTAATGATTCAGGATTTAAGGACTATGAAAAGGTCATTCCTCTATGTATGACTCATTTTCTAACTTGTAAAGATACAGCTGTTTTAGAGATTTTTATAGGAAGAGTAGCTGAATTTTTTTTAAAAGCTAGTCATTTCAGGCATGTAGATAATATGAAACCAAGTGTCAGTCTTAAAGAATGCTCATCATTTGTTGACTGGACTTCCCTGTACTAATAGAAATTTGTGCGTTTTCTCTATTCATTACTGTAACCACTAGTCATATGTGCCTATTAGGCAGCTGAAATGTGACTAGTGCAGCTTTTCCTTTACTTTAATTTAGATGTTTATTTAAATAGTCATGTGATAACTAGTGGTCATGGTAGTGGACAGCATAGATTAGGTGCTAGGGATAGAGTAGTGAACAAACAGCAAACTCCCCGTTCTTTATCTGAACAGAGCTAGAAAACCGGGAGTTTGCTGTTTGTTCACTACTCTATTTAATTTCATGCGAATCCATTTTCTTTTAGTAGCTTTTTCGAAATTTAATATTGCTGTTTACTGGCTGGGGTGATAATGGTGTCTTCCATTGCTAGTTGTATTTGGTCTTCTTGTAAACTGGTGGAGGAAACAAATGTGACATGTACTGTTCAACAGTACATATCACAACAATTAGGTTAATTGTAGCGACTAAGATAGAGCTATTAAAAGTGAATTCTTTGAGAATTTAATACTTTCTATTGTATATTGTTTCCTTTTTGAAGAGTATATTTCATTATGTGATTTCTTGTACCTTTAAAATGACCATGAGTGAGATCAGAGAAAAGTTCTCATACATGGAATGTTTCCTAGGGTGGAAAAGAAGTGATTTTTATTAATTGACTGGGGTTTTTGTGTGTGTGTGTGCAATAAGATATATGCCTACTGGGCCTCCCTGGTGGTGCAGCAGTTAAGGGCCGCACTGTGGCGCTGTTGTCAGCGGCGACAAGAGTTCGACGCCCGACCGGGGAGATTCCCACATGGCGTGGCAGACCTCTCCTGCCTTGCCTACTGCTCCCCTCAGCAGTGTATTTTGGTCCATCTGCCTGTTCTGCTCCCCACTGTCTCTGGTGAACCCTCTTGCCGCCCCACACCTCTGGCCTGTACCCCAGCTTGTATGCATAAATAAATAAATCTTAAAAAAAAAGATATATGCCTACTGAAATATATTGAGAACAGTCATAAGGGTATTTAGACTAGAGTTCTTATTTTTAAATGAACTATATTTAAGAGGTGTAAGCAAATTTTAAGTCATTTAAGTAATTTTTTAAAAAGATTTATTTTTTTATTTATACATACAAGCTGGGGTACAGGCCAGAGGTGTGGGGTGGCGAGAGGTTCACCAGAGACAGAGCGGGTAGCAGAACAGGCAGATCAGAAATACACTGCTGAGGGGAGCAGTGGGCAAGGAAGGAGAGGTCTGCCGCGCCATGTGGGATTCTTCCCGGCCGGGCGTCGAACTCGCGTCGCAGCTGCCGACAGCTCCACAGTGCAGCGCTTAACCTCTGCACCACCGGGGAGGCCCCAAATTTTAAGTCATTTTAAAGAAATTTGTTTTTGCTCCTGATTCACCTTTGTGTTTAGAATTTGCTAAATCTTGTTGAATGCTCCAAAAGAAAAGAAGTGTGTGTTGGTAATTAATATATATGTAGTTTTAAAGTTACTAGTGCATTGGCTTGAACATTTACAGATTTGTCATTGTTTTCTTGTTACCCCATTCTGAATTTATTTATTTATTTTAAGATTTATTTATTTATACATACAAGCTAGGGTACAGGCCAGAGGCGTGGGGTGGCGAGAGGGTTCACCAGAGGCAGAGTGGGGAACAGAACAGGCAGATCAGAAATACACTGCTGAGGGGAGCAGCGGGCGAGGCAGGAGAGGTCTGCCAAACCATGTGGGATTCTCCCCAGCTGGGCGTAGAACTTGCATCATGTGCTGCAGACAGCTCCACAGTGCAGTGCTCCACCACTGCGCCACCAGGGAGGCCCCTGAATTTTTTTAAACTATGGTAAATCATCTTCTGTTTTTGTTAAAAGGTGAAACTTTTTTCCCAGCTCCTCACAGTACTGTGAAGATATAAACTGTAGTCTTACCAGCTCTGTGAAAGAAGTGTGTGTGTGTGTTAGTGAAGAGATACTGCTTTCCTTTTTTCATGTAATAATGGATTTATTTTGTATTTCATGTATTTAATAATTTGAGAAATGTATAATACAATTTAGGATATCATTACTTTTTTAAGAAGATTCATTTATTTATGTGTACAAGAGGTGTGGTGCAGGCCAGAGGTGTAGGTTGGTGAGAGGATTAACCAGAGACAGAGTGGGGAGCAGAACAGGCAGACTGACTGAAGTGCACTGCTGAGTGGAGCAGTGGGCGAGGCAGGAGAGGTCTGCTGCACCGTGTGGCAATCTCCCTGGCCAGGCATTGAACTGCTACAGTGGCTCTGGATAGCTTCACAGTGCTGCACTTAACCTGTTGTACTACCAGGGAGGCCCTATAGCATTACATTTTTAAATGGGAGTAAAGGAGGTAAGAAATAGAGGGAATCTTGTTCAGCTTACACATTCGAGGAATGAAAGTTCAGTCCTTTGGCACATACTGTGCATAACTAACTGGTATCAAAATAAATGAAATGAGATCAATGAATAAAAAAAATAAACTGGTGAAGCATTATCACTTTCTGTCTAATGTTTGAAAAGAACTTTGTGTTTTTAAATACCTCTTTTAAAAACTTTACAATAATAAACTATTCCAGTAGATCACCCTGTTAACCAGCTGACTGGAGTTAATTGTTATCTGGAATATTCCACATACATTTAGCGTGTTAAGTTATATAAAATATAAAAAAGTCAGCCTGACCTTTGTTCTGGAAATATGCAACTGAGAAGATCTAACATGGAAAACTTCATTAAGGTATCTTATGCCTATAGATAGGAAAACAATACATACTTTTGGGAAACTATATTAGAAAGAGACCTGCTATTCCTTTGAACACTTTTCTCTACAAGTTCCAATAAGGATTAAAGTGGAATATCAAGGATACAGAAAATGCAGTAAGATGTGCAAAAGTCTTTTAAGAATTGTAGGGACTGATTTGCAAATAATGTAACTCATCCATGGTCATGGGAGGCAGTGTTGCTAATTAAATTTTATGTTCAGATTTTCAAAATGTTGATTTAATTCCTTGTTTTTCTTTTGAACTTACTCTTAGGGTCTTGCTTACGGCATTATTTTGGAAGGAATTCTAATACTGTGAATAATCAGACTTCTTTTCTCTAAAATTTACAAGTGATAGGAGCAATCCGATCTTATAGTCAAGGTAAGCAGGGGGGCGGTGCATATAATTGACTTCTACCAAAGTTGCTGGGGGTGAACAGCATTCTTACAAAGAGATGGTGGAAGGAAACCATGAACAGCTCCTGGTTCCTGAATCTGCAGGATTCTGATTCTGCAGGATTCCCTGAGTTGCTTGGTGAAAGCACAGCTGTTTTGAGGTCTAATAGAAAGTTTTTCCTGTGGTCTTCATAACAGAAATTCCGAGTTGGAATGCCTTCTCCCTACCCCACCCCTAATGGGATGTCAGTGTGTCCTGTATGGTGAGGGATCCAGATCAGTCCTTCTAGGTGAAGCATTAGGAAGGAAGAATGTGGAGAGGAACTGTGACACTCGTGGAGTCCCTTAGTATGGGGCACTGAGGTGACTGGTGGAAAAGAAAGTTTTTCTTCCTCTCACGTTGGGAGCATTTAGTCACTGTAGCTGGATGAGAGAGGGCAAGAGCAGGTTTGACTTCAGCGTCGCTTCTGTCCATCAGGTTCATTACAGTCCAGCCTTTATAGCGTTGTGCTAGAAAGCTTAGGAGACGGGGACTGTGAGGAATGTTTTCCAAAATAAATTTCTGAAATTTTGGCTGAAAAACTAGGGTGCAAAGATGGAGCACTGGGTTTCTTTTTACTCCTGGAGCATTCGCAGGAAAAAGTGGGAGAGGAGCAGAATTCCAGAGAAATGTGGCAGTTGCTTCCCTGATTTCACTGACTGGCCGCTGCTGTTCTTAGTGTTATTAACAATCATGAGATGGTTAAGCGGGGTCCCTTAGGGCACCTGCAGCAAATAGATATTAGGGCAGTTAAGTTTTGGAAATCTGGGTTGAGCTGAATAAAGGTATGTCACTGCAGGATTTCTTGTGACCTTTTATGTACCAGTGGATATTTGAACGTCTGATAGGGGAGGCCCTATTATTGACCGTAGGTCTTTCCCACCCCACCTAAATCCCACCACTCTTTTTTCTTTCTTTTTTATTTAGTAAATCATAGAATTTCTCTGGAACTAGTGTAATAAGATTGTGCTATCTCTTTCTTCCTTTGTTATTTTGGAATTCCTCTTCCATGGTTATTTGGCCATGAAATGGAGTTCTAACCCAATTCTTTAAGGTGTTAATTATTCCTAATATTCTTAGTTTTAAATACACTAACCCACACATATATACATTTTATTTTATTTTATTTTATCTTTATTGTTATTTATGTCTTTTACATTTTGTATTCCCCTTGGGTAACCCACCACCAATTCACCCTTGACCCATCTCCATGTCCCTTGTGTCCTTTTCTACTCAATTTTGTGCCCTTATCCCCCCCTCCCCCGCTGAGTGTCTCTCTCCTATTTGGTTTCCCTATAATCCTGTTATAAGTGAAACCATTCAATATTTTTCTCTTTCTTTCTGGCTTATTTCGCTGAGCATGAGCCCTTCTAGTTCCATCCATGTCACTGCAAATTGCATGTGTTTATCATCTTTGAATGCTGAGTAGTATTCCATTGTGTATATGTACCACATCGTCTTGATCCAATCATCTATTTTTGGGCATCTGGGTTGTTTCCATACCTTTGCTATTGTAAACAGTGCTGCAATAAACATACGGGTGCATGCGTACTTTTGGATTAGTGTTTTTGTGTCCTTTGGGTAGATTCCCAAAAGTGGTATTGCTGGGTCGTATGCAAGCTCCATTTTTAGCAGTTTGAGGAATCGTCATACAGCTTTCCATAGAGGTTAGACCAGTTCACATTCCCACCAGCAGTGTAGAAGAGTTCCTTTTTCTCCACATCCTCACCAGCATTTGTTGTTGCCTGTATTTTTAATGTGTGCCATCCGCACAGGTGTGAGGTGGTATCTCATAGTGGTTTTGATTTGCATTTCCCTGATTATAAGTGATGTTGAACATTGTTTCATGTACCTGTTGGCCATTTGCTTTTCTGCTTTGGAGAAGTGTCTTTTTAGTTCTGCCCATTTTTTTATTGGATTGTTGGCTTTGTTTTTGTTGAGTTATGTGTGCTCCGTGTAGATTTTGTTATCAATCCTTTATCGGTTGTGTTGTGTGCAAAGATCTCCCTATTAGTAGGGTGTCTGTTAGTTTTGGTGAATGTCTCTTTTGCTGTACAGAAGCTTTTTATTTTGATGTAATCCCAGCTGTTTATGTTGTCCACTTTGAGGGATGTGTCTTTAAAGATTTTGCTGAGATGTATGTCGTGTAGAGTTTTGCCTATATTTTCTTTGATAAATTTTATGGCTTCAGGTCTTATATCCAGGTCTTTTATCCATTTTGAGTTGGCTTTTATGCAGGGTGTGAGGTAGTAGTCTAACTTCATTTTTTTTGCATGTAGCTGTCCAGTTTTCCCAACACTATTTATTGAATAGACTGTCCTTGTTCCACTGCATTTTCTTTGCTCCATTGTCAAAGATTAGTTGTTCGTAGATATGTGGCTTTAATTCTGGGTATTCTGTTCGGTTCCATTGGTCTTTGTGTCTGTTTTGGTTCCAGTACCATGCTGTTTTAATTATTACGGCTTAGTCGTGTAGTTTGAAATTAGGGCGTGAAATTCCTCTTTTTCTCTCTTTTTAGTTAGGAGGGCTTTAGTTAAGTGGGGTTTTTTGTGGTTCCATATGAATTTTATCAGTAGTCGATCTATTTCTTTGAAGAATGTCATTGATATGATCATGTGGCCTTTACTTTTCTTTTTGTTGATGTGTTGGATTACACTGATTGATTTTTGGATGTTGAACCATTCTTGTGTCCTGGAATAAATCCCACTTGGTCGTGGTGTGTTATCTTTTGGATGCATTGCTGGATCCTGTTGGCTAAGATTTTGTTAAATATTTTTGCATCAGTGTTCATTAGAGAGATTGGTCTGTAGTTTTCTTTTTTTGTGTTGTCTTTGTCTGGTTTTGGTATTAGAGTAATGTTTGCTTCATAGAATGTGTTTGGTATTGCTCCTTCCTTCTTGATTTTTTGAAAGAGTTTGTGTAATATAGGGACTACTTTGTTTTTGAATGTTTGGTAGAATTTGTTTGTAAAACCATTTGATCCTGGGATTTTGTTTTTGGGGAGGTTTTTGATTGTTGTTTCTGTTTCGCTGCTTGTAATTGGTCTGTTTAGGTGTTCTAGATCTTCTTTATCTAGTTTTGGGTGATTATATTGTTCTAGGAATTTGTCCACTTCATCTAGGTTGTTGAACTTGTTTCCATATAACTGTTCATAGTAATCTCTGACTATTCTTTTGATTTTTGCTGTGTCCGTTGTAATTTCTCCTTTTTCATTCATGATCCTATTTATTTGTGTTTTCTACCGTTTTTTCTTTATAAGCCTGGCTAGCGGTTTGTCTGTTTTGTTTATTTTTTCAAAGAACCAGCTTTTGGTTTCGTTGATCTTCTGGATTTTTTTTTTTGATTTCCATTTTGTTTATTTCTGCTTTGATTTTTATTATTTCTTTTCTCAAACTGGCTTTTAGTTTTTTTTTTATTGTTGTTTGTTTTCTAGTTCTTTTTCAGATGTGAGATTAGATTGTTTTTTAGAGTTGTTTCTTGTTTCTTGATGTGAGCCTGTATTGCTGTATATTTTCCTCTTATTACTGCTTTTGCTGTTTCCCAGACATTCTGGAAAGTTGTGTCCTCATTGTCATTTATTTCTAGATAATTTTAAATTTCTTCTTTGATCTCTTTGTTGATCCAGTTGTCTTCCAGTAATGTGGTTTCAGTCTCCATGAGGTAAGAGGGTTCCTTTTTTACTTTTCATGGTTTATTTCTAGTTTGACTGCTTTATGCTCGGAGAAGAAGGCTGGTATGATTTTGATCTTAGTGTATCTGTTGAGGTTTGTTTTGTTGAGGTTTGATCGATCCTGGAGTATGTTCTGTGTGCACTTGAGAAAAATGTGTATTCAGTTTTTCGGGGGGTGCTGGGCTGTGGTAGTCACCAGTTGGAGTTTCCTTTCTGCCTCCTCCCCTGTGCCAAAATGCAGACACTTTGCAGAGGAGGGTGAGGTCAGAGACAGTTCCAGCAGGAGCCTGTATCCCTGCAACAGGTATGGGAGGCTTTGCGGTGACTGTCATTCAGTGGTTCTCCTTAGTAACCCCTCTCCAAGTCAAGTTACCTCCCATCAGACTGGGGAAGAGTCTGAGCAATCCTAGATCAAAGGGGTTGCAGCTACTGGTAACCTGTGGGTCTTCCTAGCAACAGCTTCCCACATCAGGTTACCGATGAAGGAGGGGAGGGATCTGGTTATTGCAGCAGGAGTTTTTCCCCATAGCAGCTTCCTCCCTGCCAATATATCACCTACCAACCTCTGGGGGGATGGGTCAGTGTGGCTCTCCCCAGGGGGCTGGCAGCCTGTTTCTCACTTGTAACTTCCTCCCTGCAAAAATGTGGCCTTGCCACTGGTGGAGGGATGGGTCTCAGTGACCCTCAAGTTTTCTTGTGCTTCAGTGCTGCCATACAGGGAAGAGAGGAGGGTCGAGCTCCCTGTCTGCTGGCTGGAGCCCTCTGACCCTACCCCAATTTCTAACCTTGTACTAGGCAGTGCTCAAGGAAGCTCGTTTGCCCACCTCTCCTTGCTGCTGTTCCTCCGTGTGGGGTCCGATGTCTTTTCCTTTCTCTTTACTCTGTCTCTTTGGCTTTTCTTTAAGCCTAAAGCACCTGCGGGGTTGATTGGATTGTGTAGGGCATCTGGTTCTCCTCAGGTCAGATATCAACATTGGGGATTTTTGTCTCCATAAATTGATTTTTTGTGGGAGAGCCTGATCCTAGCATCCATTTGCTGCCATGTTTTGGGGGAAAAAAACAAAAACAAAAACATATATACATTTTAAGGAATTATACTGAAACATAATTTTAGAATAAGCCTATGAAAGGAGACTTAACTAGAACAAAAGTCAGTAATCACTGACTTCTTAATTGTAAAGGTTTGGAAAATAAAAATCTCTGTTTTTTTAGTAACGTAATAAAAGCGCTCTTTTTGGTTTTATGGATCTGTGGATCCTCTCGGGGATTGAACTCAGACTGTAAGTGGACTGAGTCAAAGTCCGGTGAACTGGCACCCCCTACAGGGGTTTACTGTTAAAGATGAATTGCAGCCAGGTAACCTGAAGCCCCACCAGGTGGGCCTCAAGAGAATTTGTGAGATTTTTGTCTACCTGAGACATGAAGGAGGGCTTAGGCGATTTAAAATCGAGCGTGGGAGGAAGAAACAGGCAGATGCCATTATGTAGATCTAGAAGAAGGAGATGTCATTATGTAGAAGAAAAGTAGGAGTCGATAGCTCGCCACTATGTGAAAATGAAGATTTAGGGCCAGGGACTTTGGAGGCTTTGCAGGCAGCTGAGTAACGGAAACTGTTTCCAGTCTTGGCTTTGTTGGAGCCAAAGGAATAAGGCAGAGGCCCAAAGCGGGCGCCTTTCAAGATGCGTGAGTGCAGTCTAATGGACCGTCTGGCCACTGTAGCTGCTGTGAGCATCAAGGTTGTTTTAAAAGCATTTTTAGTTTTATCCTGTGTTGTCCTAACAAGTTGGAACCTGGCCTGCATTTTGATTGACACACATAAGAAAGAAGACGTCGTTGTGTGGGGAAGACTCCATCAACAGAAGAAAGACGATGCCATTTTGGAATCGTGGCCTATTGTTTGGAAAAAGAGCTTTACAACCAACAGTGGCAAAAAGATGCCACCTCTGTTACCTTTTGGGACTTAAAGAACTGGACATTGTTTTAAGTAAGGTAAATGGCCATATGTTAACTTTAGTAACTTTTGTTTTTACCTGTTAATTTTAGCAATATTTTCCCTTTCCCTGTTTGTTAAATAAATCCTAATGTTGTTTTCCCCTGAACCTGAGTAGATTTATAAATGTGCGCGTGGCTGCAGAACTAAGATAGTGAAGACCGGTAGCAACTGAGGCACTGCCTTTTGTCTAAGTTTAAAAGGCCTCATTTTCCCAGTATCAAGACCATAGCAGTGGTAGGGTGATCGTGCCGAGATTTAAGCCAGCAGGAGGCCCAAGAACTTTCCTTACAAAGTCCCCTTGCAGTAATTATTAGAAGAGAGTCTATTCTGTATTTCAGCACTTTCTGAGTTCTGACCGATCAATGTCTGTAGAAACAGTGCTTAGTGATCTGTTTGGCCCCTTCCCATGATGGTCACATCATGTGACCTTTTTTATGGTGTGACCTGACTGGAACAGAGACTGAGCCCTTTTAACTGAAGTCATTCTTGTCAACGTAGTCTTGTAGAGTTTTTATTTTACCATCAGTAGCAGCTATGCTTTTCCTTCCGCGATGAAAAATCCTGAGCATAGATGTAAACTTTTCCGGTCACCCACAAAACTGTGGAAAAAGAGCCCTTAGCCATTGTAATGAGGAAAAAGGTTAGGGACTGCTCAAAACCCAGTAGTGCGTCTGTTTTTATTCTCACCACAACAGCTAGATTCAATTCCCACTGTCTGCTCATTGTTTGGGCTCCACTACAACAAACTATGTAGGTGCTGCTGGGGTTGCTGTCCAGTGAGTCACACTGTGTGTATTGGAGTCCATTGTCTCCTATAGGAAAAGGAAGAATTGACTGAAGAACCTCTTGTCCTCCTGTATCAAAAGACCATCCTGCTCTCAACTACAGCATCATTTCAGGGTAAATTGATTTTCCGTCCTGAATTTCCCTATAGGTAAACCTGCCAAAGTATACAGTATTTTATATAGTATTCCTGTGATAAAATATTTAGAAATTTCTGAAGACCAGAAACTAAGAGTTGTCCGTCATTAGTCTCCTTCATAACTAGATCTTAAGAGTACACTTACTCTACCACTTCTTCACAGTTTGTCAGTTAACATTAGATGACAACAGTTGACTCTCACAATGTGAATCATGAAACTTCAGTGCACTATGCTACCTCTCTCTCCCCTCCTTCTAGTGTCTGACGTGTTTTTATTTTTAATTCTATTGGTTATTCTTGCTTTTTATTTCTAGGCATGTATTTTTAGGCATGCAGACAATATCACATGTATGTACACAGCATTTATAATAAATAGACACTAACATTTTATACTCTTCAACTTTTAAAAGCAATAAATGTAAATAAAGCTAAAGAAACTTTTCCCATCATTCAGTTACTCTTGCCTCACACACAGTATAATCACTTTATGAATGTTGTTCCTTTGCTTGTGTTTCTACCTTTGCCATATATTCCTGTTGCCATAAAAATATTTAAAATTTTTTCCACCTGCAACATGCCATATTCGAGAGGCTGAGGTAACCCCTCCCCCGAAAACAACTATAAAAAAAGAAGACTGTTGCCAGCTCCTAGAGAAACCTGGAATCTTCGACTGGACCCTGGAGCATCTCCAGGGAGAGCAAAAGCCCAGGGAGGATGGCTTTCTCTGTAGCACCCAGCAGCACTAAGGAGGGCGTCCCAACTAGCTGTGGCTGCCATTGCCTCCAAAGCCACCACCACCACTGCTGAGTTCCGACTGGACCTCAGCCTGGACTCAATGTTCTCATCTGCATCAGAGATCCTCAGAGATCTTGGATACCCCACATATGCGAAAATGTGAGCCCAACACCTGCAGCTGACATACCAGGATAGGAGAGAAGCTTGAACTGTAAACTTCTAAAAATTTATTTTCTCTCTCACAAGCCACATCTTGGAGAGACAGAAACAGTTTAATTGGGAAGTGCATAGCCCGCAGCCTCCTGGCACCTCAAGGCAGGGCTATAGCACTGGCCACAGCTCCTTTCAGGGCACAGAGCCCTGAGGCACATACACTGTTCTTCCCCCCACCCCCATTCCTTTACCCTCTCTCTCTCTCCTCTCACTTCCTTTTTTTTCCCCTTTCTCTGAGTCACAACCTCATGGGAGATAGCAGACCCTGGGGAGAACATCCCACTAAGCATTACAGCACCCCACAATGGACCAGGGTAAAACAGCAGCCAACTCCTTGGGTGCCAAATGTACTGGGCTTAATTCTTTTTTTTTCTCTCTATTTCATTATTTATTTTCCATCTTCTTTGTCTACCTCCTTCCTCTTCGCTCTCTTTTTCTTTATTCATTCCTTTTTTCTTTTTCTCTTTTTCCTACTTCTTTTACTCGATTTTTTTCTTTTCTTTTTTAAAAGATTTATTTATTTATGCATACAAGGTGGGGTACAGGCCAGAGGCATGGGGCAGCGAGAGGGCTCACTAGAGACAGAGTGGGGAGAAGAACAGGCAGATTGATGGAAGTACACTGCTGAGGGAGCAGTAGGCAAGACAGGAGAAGTCTGCTGCGCCGTGTGGGAATCTCCCCACCAGGCGTTGAACTTGCGTCACCGCTGCCGACAGCTCCACAGCACTGCACTCAACTGCTGCACCACAAGAAAGGCCCCGATTTTTTTTCTTTCATCAGCTTTTCTGAGCCAAAAACTGAAGGGCTAGCACTTAAGTGCAGAAGTGTATCCTACTCAGCCTACAGGTTCCTCCCAGCACATTGGGCCGAAGCTTATGCCTGGTGATACAGTGCTCCACACAAGACTTGTGGATACCCCAGGCTGACCCTTTGGCCAGGCAGGGGCACCTGGGCAGATCACCGCGCACCTTAGCATCTGCTGGACTAGAAGCATACCCAGGTGGGAGCTGTGAGAAACCCCCATCATCAGATTCCACTTGCCCCAGTGTTCCCCGATGCCCTGTAGGAGAGCCTGGAAGTGTGGCCAGCTGACATCAGCCATCTCGCAGATGCACACCCAGGTGGGAACTGAGGAATACCTACCCTTCAATTCCTGCCGCTCCCAGTGCCTTGGGAGTAGTGACTACAAGTCCTGCATGCCATCAGCAGTGGTCCACTTGAAGGGAGCAAAGTGGGGAGCTGCAGGAGCCCCCACCCTTATTCTGTCCACCAGTCACAGTGGCCAAGGCACTAGGCAGATATATCCACATCCTCACAAGAGTGCTCAGAAGTCATGCCCACTAGCACCAGTGGTACAGGGGTTCTAAATAGCAAATCTGAAGGCAACAATGGGAAGAAAAAAATACAAGTCATCAAACAAGCCACCCAGGGAACAATACACTACAGAAAGTCAGCTTTCCAAACCCAGCCCATGGACACAGAAATTTCTTGGCCTGACAGAAAAAGAATTCAGAATTGCCATGATGAAAGCACTCAAAGATTTAAGAGAAAATGCAGAAAGTGAAAATAATGATATATTACATATAATCAATGAAATGAGGAATGAGAATGAATCTTTAAAAACGAAAATAAAGGAAATGCAGGTTGTTCAAAGATCAGTGGAGGAGCTGAAGGATTCTGGGAAAAGCCACAAATGTATATAGAAATGAAAGAGTTAATCAGTACTCTTGAAGATACAGATATAAAAAGAACCAAGAAAGAAAATGAAAGAGGTACAAAGGGCAAAGAATGAAGAAACACTTGAAGGCCTGTCTGACTCCGTGAGGAAAGGAAATATATGACTGTTAATCTCAGGTGAAAAGAGAGACAAAGGAACCAAGAAACTATTCAAGGAAATAATGGAAGAGAACTTCCCACATATGAAGAAGAAAATGAAAATAGACATACAGGAAGCTAGAAGTACATTGAATTACCATAATGAAAGGAAAACTACAGCAAGACACACAACAGCAAAGCTCCAAGAGTCCAAGACAAAGAGAAAATAACCTGACAAGGAGGGAGACATCCATTTACCATATGTTATCCTAATATTCTTTTTTTTTTAATATATATTTTTATTGTTATTTATGTCTTTTACATTTTGCATTCCCCTAGGGTAGCCCACCACCAATTCACCCGTGATCCATCTCCATGGTCCCTTGTGTTCTTTTCTATTCCATTTTGTGCCCTTTCCCTTCCCTCCCTCCGGCTCCTTCCTCCCCCCCTCCCCCCCCCACTGATTGTCTCTCTCCC
>PVIJ01014922.1:0-38583 GCA_004024925.1 Scalopus aquaticus
TCCAGCGCGCGTGTGGGGGGAGGGGCAGCGGGTCCGTCCAGCGCGCCGGGGCGGGGGGGCAGCGGGTCCGTCCAGCGCCCGGGGCAGCCGGGGGGCCAGGAGGTGTCCTCCAGGGCCTACCTGCTCCGCCGCCCCGCCCCCGCGCTCCTGGCAGCGCTGAGCGCCTTGGCCGCCCGCCCGCCCGCCCGGCCTCTGTGCGTTCGCAGAACAGAGACAAAACAAAATAAATTGGTTTCCTGGCCGGAGCGGCGGGCGCTCAGCGAGGGGGGCCGGCCCGCGGCTCCCTGCCCGCCTCCCCCCCGGGCCCTGGCTGTCGGCAGCCACATCCTGTCGGCTACTTTTTTATATTTGGTATTTTGAGAAATCGGCAGCGACGGCGAGGGGAGAGGCGGGGGCGGGGCCTGCGCTGCCCGCGGCGGCTGCTGCTGGCCCCTGCGGGGCTGCGGGGCTGCGGGGGCGCTTCCTCCGCGATGACTATCCCATATGGCGGCCTGAGTGGCAGGAGGAGCCCGGCTCCGCCAGCAGCCGGCGAGGGGGCGGCAGCTCAGCTTTCAGGCCTGGCGGGCCGGGCGCCGCTGTGACCCCAGCCCGGCCGTCTGGCCTGCGCGGCTGCGGCCCTCTGGGCTCCCCCGCGAGGCCGGGCTGGGGACGGGCGCCGGCTGCACAGGGCGGGGGAGCCTGGGGGCCTCGTCCCTCTGGGCTCGGGGGCCTGCCGGGACCAGCGATGGCCACCCCTGCACGAGGGCCCGGTCCCCGGCGCCTCCCCCGCTCGGCGCACCCCAGGCCCCCCGTGCTGCGGCCGGGTCCTGCCCCGCTGGTGTCCTGTCCCCTCCTGGGCTACCTCCACCTCACAGACGTGACCTCATCTCGGGGGGGGGGCCGGGCGGGCGGGGGCGGAGGGGCGGCCGCCCCCGGCTGGGTAAACTGAGGCCGTGTCGGCGTCTGGGCCCGGGCGGCACCTCTGTCCGGCCGCGGGCGGCCGCTGGGTTCCCCGGGGCGGCCGCGCGGCTCTGGCAGCGCCGTTAATGGCTTCCCCCAGCTACTGAACCGGCAGCTGCCTGGGCCTGGCGGCCTCGCTCCGGGCGCCGCCCCCGCCGCCCCAGACTAGGCCTGGCCGCCCGCCCGGGCTCAGGTTTCCCTGTTTGTGGAGCGCGCGGCCTCCCTGGCGGCCTCCACCCCCGCCCGGCCGGCTCCCGGCAGGGCGCCCGCCCCTGGGTGCGCGCGGTGGGGGCGCGCAGGGGGCTGCGGGGGCGGGGCGTGCGGGGGCGGGGCGCGCGGGGGGCGGGGGGCGCCGCTGTCCCCGGGGAGGGGCCGAGGCCACACAGCCTCTGCCACCCCCGCGCTGCCTGGCGATCCTGGGGTCCCCTGTCTGCTGGGAGCAGGGAGTCGGGGTGTCCGCGGGAAAGCCTGGCCCCGGGCAGCCTCAGCACCGGCGACCTGGACGGGCCTGGGCGGCAGCGCCTCCGAGGGTGGCCGCCTGCGCCGCTTCGGGGGCGCTGGGGCTGGGCGAGCGCCCGCCGGCCTCTGGGGCCTTGGGCCGGCAGAGCATTGGGCTGGGGCGGCAGGTGAGCGGGCAGCACCCCGGGAGGAGGAAGGGGGCGCGGCGGCGGGAACACTGCCGCATTGTAATCGGAGAGGGCAGGGAGCCCCGCGCGCGGGCGGCTGACCCCGGCCCCGGGGGACAGGTGGGAGCGGGAACGAGGAGCGAGTGAAGGATTCCAGAGGTGGGCCGGCTTCCTCTCGCGCAGACAGCCGGGAGGGAGCGGGCAGCCGGCCAGCCGTACCTGCACTTCCCATCTCGCCTGACAGCTGCAGCCACTTTGGGGGAGGGGCGGGGCGCGCGCAGCGGAAAAACCCCAGCCGCTGGGCGCCCGCGGGCCGGGGCGCGCGCCTCTGCCCGCGCGGTCCCCGGGGTCACATGGGCTTCCTGGCAGCCGCAGGTGCCTGGGGGGGCGCGTGATGAATCATGTGTGCCGCGGGCTGCGCGGGAGCCGGGGCGGCGGCCAGAGTTCCAGCCCCAGAGCCGCCCGCACCCTCCTCCCCAGAGCCCGCCCGCCCGCCCGCCGGACCCCGGCTCGGCCGTGGCCAGCAGCACCTGCCACCCAAGGGCGCTGCGGGCCTCTCCCTGGGCCTCCGGGCGGTGGGGGCGCCTCCGGCCGGGCTGGAGCTTCTGCAGGGCCCGGGGAGGGACGCTGACCCCGCTGGCGCCCGCCCTGGGCCTCGGCCGCTACCGGTGCAGCTCGGAGCGGCCACAGCGCTGGGGAGCTGGGCACAGAGGGTGCTGTTGGCCTGCCGCGGCCGCTGGCCCGGGCTCCTGGCTGTCCACCCCGGCTGCCCGTCTCCCGGCCTGCGCGCCAGGGCCCTCTGCCTGGTCTCCTGCCGGGCGCTGCCCCACCGGCCGGCCCAGCTGGGGTCACGGGCGGGGTTCACGAACCCCGGGCTCAGGCAGAGCTGGACGGAGGTGGGGGCGGCCCAGAGCTGCCCTGGTGTGGACACGGGAGGGTGGGGAGTCTCCTGCTGCCCGCACCGTCCCTGCTGGCGGGTCTGGGGGTCCCGGCCCCTCCCCTCAGGGTGGGGGCTGAGGCTGCTGCGGGGTGGGGGAGGGAGCTCGGGGGCGTTTCCCCAGAGGAGCCTGCACCGGAGCCCCCCTGACCGGGACCCAGCCCGCCCGCCACTCTGTCTTCATGAGTGTCCCCGAGGTACCCCCGCCCCCGCCCTGGCTCAGCCCTGCCGGGTGCCCACGCGGCTGGCTGCTGGCCCCCAGGGCCCTGAGGGCAGCTCGTGGGCCGGCTGGCCGGGGGCTGGGCAGCACCTGGCACTCCGGCCCACCCCACCGCTCCCGGAAGTGAGCCCGCCGGCGGGGTGCAGGGCCGCCTCTCCCCACGGCGCCGCGCGGCTCCAGCACGCCTGATGTCACCTGCAGGCTTTAATGACCGGCCAGCTGTGCGCGCTCAGGCGCGGGCCGGGGCGGAGGCCGCTGTGGACGCGGGGCCCGGGGAGGCCCGCACACGGGGGCGCCTGCTCCGTCCAAGTCCCCGCTGGGCGCTGTGGGCAGAGGCTGGGTGCCGGCCCCAAGGGGACCGCAGCTGCCCCTGAGGGCGGGGCCTGCGGGGGGCTGCCCTGGGCGCCGGGGGGGGCGGGAGCGGGCGCTGCGCCGCAGGAGGACGGCGGCTCGTGCTGGAAGTACCGTTTGACTTTAATTACAGAGTTTCCAGACCTGGTGGCATCGCACAGAGACCGAGGCCAGCGCGCAGTGGCCGGGGCAGCCCCAGGGGCCAGTGTGGAGCGCGCCAGTCGCCAGGCCCCCGCGGCTGGCTGAGTCCTGCTGCCCGGCTGGCCGCGGCCTCCTCGCGGGCGGGGCGGGCGGGGCGCCGTGCGCGGCGTCGCCTCTAGCTGCGGATGGCCGTCTTTCTGTCCCGGTCCTTGCTCTGCGGGGGAGGGGCAGCGTCAGGGGCAGACCCGCCGTGGCCGCAGAGCCCCGCCAGGCGGCCGTCCCCGCGGCTGGGAGCAGCGCGGCCGCAATTGTAAAATTAAATTTCCCAGATGTTCAGGCCCCAGGAGCTCGCGCTGTCTGGAGAGGAAATGGGGATTGGGGCGAACCCCGCCGTCTTCCTCCTGCTCACCCTGCTTTTCCGGTGCCACCAAGCGCAGCAGGCCCGTAAATCACGGCGGCCCAGCCCCCGCGGCCTCAGCAGCAGCCCTGGCGGTGCCGCCTGCGGCCGGGTGGGGGGCTGCAGGTGGCCAGGCCAGCCGACCCGGCCCCTCGCTGCCGCCGCTGCACCCCTGGGGGGCAGGGTGGGCGCTGGGCTCAGCCCGGTCTGGGGTGCGCCCCCACTCCTGCAGGGGGCCCGGGCTCCCTCCCAGACCCCCGCCGCCCTGGAGGCTCCCGAGGACACCTGCGCGCAAGGGCGGTGCTGGTGGCAGGTGAGGGCGGGGCTGGGGCTGCACTCACCAGCTTCCTCTGGTTGCTGAGGCAGAAGGTGCAGATCTGCTTGGGCTGGGCGTTCTCGCCATCGCGGCCCGCGGGCGGGGGCTGGGGCGGGGGGCTGCCGGCCCGCGCTGCGTGGAAGAAGGCGGGCCCCGAGTGGCAGGGCTGCCCGTCGCCGCAGGCCTCGCCCAGCAGCAGCACGTTGCCCAGGTGCGAGATGTAGCTGGAGGCCAGGCGCAGCGTCTCGATCTTGGAGAGCTTGCGGTCGGCCGGCTCGGTGGGGATGAGCGTGCGCAGCGCCGTGAAGGCCGTGTTCACGCTGTTGGTGCGGTCCCGCTCGCGCGCGTTCGCCGTGTGCCGCTGCCGGGGCTCGCGGCCGGGCCGGCCCCCGGGCCCCAGGCCGCCGCCCCCCGCGCGCCGGCCCCCTGCCCGCCGCCGCGCGCCCTGGAGGCCGCAGCGCGCCGCGTGCACGCGGCAGGGCTTCTCGTCGGAGCCCGAGCTCTCGCTGCCGCGGTCCTCGTCCTCCGACAGCGGGCTCACCTCGGGGTACAGGTAGCGGCCGGGCGGCGCCGAGCGCAGCATGGTGAAGGACATGGGGCCGCGGGCGCGGCGTCAGCTCCGCCGCGCGCCGCTCATGCCGCCGCCGGGCGCGGGCCTCGCGGCGCCCGGGGCCGGGAGGCGCGGGGTCTGGGTGCCCGCGGAGGCGGTGCGGCGCGCGCACGTGTGCGTCCCGGGCTGCCGCGGGGCGGCCGGCCCGGCCTTTATAGCGGCGGCGGCCCCTCCCCCGCGCCGGCCCGCCTCCTCCCCGCCCCCGGCCCCCGGAGGCCGCCCGCCCGCCCGGAGCCGGCCGACGTCTTCTGCCTTCCCGCCGCCGCGCGCGCGGAGGGGGTCGTGGCCAGCGCGAGTGCGGCCCGGAGGCCGAGGAGGGAGCCGCGGGGCCGCCGCCCCCTCCCCCGCCGGGGCACGGAGGGTCAGGCCCGCGACCCTGCCTCCCCCTGGCTGACCAGGCGAACGCAGCTGCCCGGCCGGCGCCTGGCCACACCCTGTCTGCGCTCCCTCCCATGTGCGCGCGTGCGGCGGTGCCAGGTGGGTGGAGGGGGGCACAGGCCCTGGGCCGCAGATGTGCGCCGCGCGTCCCAGGCCGGCCTGCACCTGCCGCCTCCGCCCGACCCCGCTCCAGCCTGGGCACTGGCTGCACCCGCCGGGAGCCCGCCGCCTCCCGTGCTCTCGCCACTCCCGCCCGCAGGAGCCCCCGGCCCGCTGGGCATGGAGCGGCCGCCCGGGGCTGTCCACGTCCAGCGGCGCAGCGAGCGCGGGGGCAGGGAGGGGCTGGAAGCGGCGGTCCGGGGCGCCGGCTGGGGCAGAGCCAGGGGCCGGGGCTGCCAGCCGCCGTCTCCCGGCCCTCCCGCCCGGGCAGCAGCCTCCGCTCCTGGCTGGCGAGGCAAGGGTGGTGGCTGGCAGGGCCTCAGCCAGGAATGTGTCCCGGAATGTGGCTGCTCTGCCCGCGGTGGGGGCGCCAGGGGCCGGGGTCCGCCAGCGCCTGCTGGGCAGCAGCAGCGGTGCCCGCCTGGCGTGGCTCGCTGGGGGTCTCGCCCGCCCCGTCTGAGGCTCCCCACATCTGCCTCAGGCCCCTGCCAGGGGAGGGAGCCCGCGGGCGATGAGGTCACCCTCGTCTGTGGCTGCCCAGAGCCCCGGCCAAGGAATCCGGGGGGAGGCCCTGGGGTTGGCACCACTTCAGTGGAAAATGTGAAGGGGCAGCCTCGGCGGCTGGGGGCTGCGCCGGTTGCCCTGCCACGTCAGACCCCAGGGAGGGTGCCGGGGTGCTGCCGGCCCTGCTGGCCCGGAGCCCCGGCGCGTGCGCCCCCGGGCTGACGCGCGGCCCCGCTGCCCAGGATGTGCGGAACACGGTGGGCAACGTGCCCCTGGAGTGGTACGCGGACTTCCCGCACGTGGGCTACGACCTGGACGGCAGGCGCATCTACAAGCCCCTGCGCACGCGCGACGAGCTGGACCAGTTCCTGGACAAGATGGACGACCCGGACTACTGGTGCGTGGGGCGGGCCTGGGCGGCGGGGGCGGGGGCGGGGGCGGGGGGCGCGGTCGCGAGCCCTCGGGCGCCCTGTCCCGCAGGCGCACGGTGCAGGACCGCACGACGGGGCACGACGTGCGGCTCACCGACGAGCAGGTGGCCCTGGTGCACCGGCTGCAGAGGGGCCAGTTCGGGGATGTGAACTTTGATCCCTACGAGGTAGGTGTGCGGCAGCGCAGTCGGGCGGGCACCCGAGGGCCCCGGCCCACGCCCCGCGCTTGCCCCGGCCCACGCCCCGCGCTTGCCCCCCAGCCCGCCGTGGACTTCTTCAGCGGGGACCTCATGATCCACCCGGTGACCAACCGCCCGGCCGACAAGCGCAGCTTCATCCCGTCGCTGGTGGAGAAGGAGAAGGTGGGCGCGCCCGCCCGGCCCCGCCCCGCCCCCGGCCCCGCCCCCGGGCCCCCACCACCCCGCTCCCACCGCCCGCCCGCAGGTCTCGCGCATGGTGCACGCCATCAAGATGGGCTGGATCCAGCCGCGCCGGCCCCGCGACACCGCGCCCCGCTTCTACGACCTGTGGGCCCAGGAGGACCCCGATGCCGTGCTCGGTAGACACAAGATGCACGTGCCGGCCCCCAAACTGGCGCTGCCCGGCCACGCCGAGTCTTACAACCCGCCCCCCGAGTACCTGCCCAGCGAGGAGGAGGTGGGCCCGGGGCGGGGCGCGGCGGGGCGGGGCGCGCGCAGGGGTGGCCGCGCCGCTCACCCCTCCCGCCTGCGCAGCGCCTGGCGTGGGAGCAGCAGGAGCCCGCCGAGCGGACGCACAGCTTCCTGCCGCGCCAGTTCGCCAGCCTGCGCGCCGTGCCCGCCTACGGCCGCTTCGTCCACGAGCGCTTCGAGCGCTGCCTCGACCTGTACCTGTGCCCGCGGCAGCGCAAGATGCGGGTGTGTGGGCGGGGGCGTGCGGGCGGGGCGGGTGGGCGGCGCCGGCGCGCAGGGTGACCGTTTGTCCCGCCGCAGGTGAACGTGGACCCCGAGGACCTGATCCCCAAGCTGCCGCGGCCGCGGGACCTGCAGCCCTTCCCCACGTGCCAGGCCCTGGTGAGCGGCGGCGGCGGCGCGGGCGGGGCTGCCGGGGGTGCGGGCTGCCCCCTCACCGTCCCCTCCGCAGGTCTACAGGGGCCACCGCGACCTGGTCCGCTGCCTCAGCGTCTCCCCGGGGGGCCAGTGGCTGGCTTCAGGTGGGTCTGGGGGGCTGCGCCGTGGGGGGCGGCAGGGGTGGCCCTGACCCGGTCTCTGTGTCCAGGCTCGGACGACGGCTGCGTGCGGCTCTGGGAGGTGGCCACTGCCCGCTGCTTGCGCACGCTGCCCGCGGGGGGCGTGGTGAGGAGTGTGGCCTGGAACCCGAGCCCCAGCGTCTGCCTGGTGGCCGCGGCCGTGTGAGTGGGGCCGCCGGGCGGGGTGGGGGCGGGCACGGGCCGGGGCGCCGCCGCAGGGGCTGAGCCGTGCTGGTGCTCCCCAGGGAGGACGCGGTGCTGCTGCTGAACCCCGGCCTGGGGGACCGGCTGGTGGTCGGCAGCACTGACCAGCTGCTGGGTGCCTTCACGCCGCCCGAGGAGCCCGTGCAGCAACCTGCCCGCTGGCTGGAGGCCTCTGAGGAGGAGCGTCAGGCGGGCCTGCGGCTGCGCGTCCGCCACGACCAGGTGGGGGGGCGGGGTGGGGGGGCGGGCCCGCGGCGCGGGGGCGGGGCTCACCGACCTCTCCCGCCCGCAGCCGGTGACCCAGGTGACCTGGCACGCGCGCGGGGACTACATGGCGGTGGTGCTGGCCACCGCGGGCCACACCCAGGTGCTGCTCCACCAGCTGAGCCGGCGCCGCAGCCAGAGCCCCTTCCGCCGCAGCCACGGGCGTGTGCAGCGCGTGGCCTTCCACCCGACGCGGCCCTTCCTGTTCGTGGCCGCCCAGCGCAGCGTCCGCCTCTACCACCTGCTGCGCCAGGAGCTCACCAAGAAGCTGCTCCCCAATTGCAAGTGGGTGTCCAGCCTGGCGGTGCACCCTGCAGGTGAGGGGGCGCGAGCGCGGGGTGGGGGGCCGGCGGCTGCCGGGCGAGGCCGCCAGGCCCACTCTCCTCTGCCCCCAGGTGACAACATCATCTGCGGCAGCTACGACAGCAAGCTGGTGTGGTTCGACCTGGACCTGTCCACGAGGCCCTACCGGGTGCTGCGGTGAGGGGCGGGGGCGGGGCCGGCGCCGGGCGGGGGCGGGGCCGGCCAGGGCCGGCGCCCCGCCCCGCGCTCACCAGCCCCGCCCCCAGGCACCACCGCAAGGCCCTGCGCGCCGTGGCCTTCCACCCCCGCTACCCGCTGTTCGCCTCGGGCTCGGACGACGGCAGCGTGATCGTCTGCCACGGGACGGTGTACAGGTGAGGCCGCGGCCCGCCCGCCCGCCCGCACACCCCGCCCCGGCCCGCCCGACGCTGAGCGCCCTCTCCCCACAGCGACCTGCTGCAGAACCCGCTGCTGGTGCCCGTGAAGGTGCTCAAGGGCCACGCGCTAGCCCGGGACCTGGGCGTGCTGGACGTGGCCTTCCACCCCACTCAGCCCTGGGTCTTCTCGGCGGGTGCCGACGGCACCGTGCGCCTCTTCACCTAGCCTGCGCCCCCGCCCCCCAATACAGGCCTGCCCTTGGCGCTCTGCCAGCCTCCGCATCGCCCTTGGCCTCCGCGCCGAGCCCCAGCCGCGGGCGCCCGCCCCACCCCGCCCCTACACACCGCACGCCCACGTCACCTGTCGGGGAGCAAACGGCTTTATTGGAAAGGGGCACGGAGCCCCGCGCGGCCCCGGCGGCATCCTCGCGGGCGGCTCCCGGCGCGTCAGGCGAACCTGCCCAGGCGGCCCAGCGTCTCGGCGGCGCGGGCCCGCACGGCGGGGGCGGGGTCGCGCAGCAGGAGCTGCAGCGCTGCGGGAGAGGGGGCGCTGGGGCGCAGGCGCAGGTCCCGCCGACACCCCCGCCGCACTGCGCCCCTCTGCAGGCCGCCCCCACCGCCCTCCTGCGGGCCTCTGCCGGGAGGGCTCGGGAGCCAACGGAAAGATAGTTTTTCCTTTTTTAGTGTTTCTTAAGCTCTTGGAACAGTTAAGAAGTTTCCGTGAATTACTAGAGACGATGAGGTCACCAGTGACAGGGAAAAAATCCTTGAAATCCAGGAAAATCACTTAGTCCCCGGTGCCGGAGGGTCGTGCGGCCGGCAGGTCGGGGCTGGGGGGTCCCGGGGCGTCGGGGGGGCTCACCCGCGAGGAGCTGCTCCAGGTCCACCTGCGTCCGTTGCTCGGGCTCCGCGTGCAGCACCAGGAACCCTGGGGGCAGGGAGGGGTCAGGCGGGGGAGGGGGCAGGGGGAGGGGGGAGAAGGGGACGCCGCTCACCCGTGAGCAGGGGGGCGGCCGCGCGCACGTCCTCCCAGCAGCTCTTGAAGTAGAACAGGCTGGTGCTGGCCAGGCGGCCCAGCAGCTCCGGGAAGCCGAGCATCTGCGGGCGGTGGCCGTGAGCGCTGGCCCCGCTCCCGCCCCCGCCACCACCGGGCCCCGCCCAGCAGCCCCGCCCTCACCAGGTGCTTGCAGGTGGCATTGAGAAACTCCCCGAAGTGCAGGCCCCGGCCCTCCTGCAGGTGCTTCTGGAAGGCGGCCGACAGCGCCTCGCACTGCAGGCTGGGTGCGCACGCGCACAGCGCGAACCTGCAGGCCTGCGGGGAGCTGAGTGCGCCGCCCGGCCCCCGCCGCCCCCGCCCCGCCCCGCCCGGGACTCACCGCGGCCACGGCGGCCTGGGGGTCCTGCAGATGCAGCAGCAGGGGCGCCAGCCCGCCCACCACCTGCTCCAGGAAGACGTCCTCGCAGTCCCCGCGGCAGGCCTCGTTGAGGCGCCCGAAGAGCCGGATGGACGCGGCCCTGAACTCCGTCTTCTCCTGGGGGGCGCCGCGTCACCCACAGGGAGCAGCCCGGCCGCGCCCGCCGCCCTCCGCGCGCCCTCGCCGTGGGTGCTGGCCCCGGCAGCCCGGCCCGCCCCACCTACGCTGTCGAAGAAGGGCCGGATGCGGATCGCCACGTGCAGCAACACCGAGCGCAGCTCCGCGGGCTCCAGCAGCCCCAGCAGCCCGGCCAGGCCTTCCATGGCCTCCAGCGCCACCAGGCTGTGCGGGGCGTCCCCGTCGTCCAGCCCGGCGATCATGGCCGTCAGCAGCTGGGGGGTGTGGGCCCGCACCTGGGGCGCGGCTGTGCTCAGGGCAGGGTGCGGTGGCCGGCGGCCTCCCGCTCCCCCACGCCCCGCGGCTCACCTGCTCCCGCGCGCCGGAGGCCACGTTGGCCAGCCCGCGCAGCACCAGCCGGCGCACGCTGGCGCTCGTGTCCCTCTGCCGGGCCGCCAGGCTGTCCAGCAGCGAGTCCAGCAGCATCAGGTCATCGACCACCCTGCTGCTGAGCAGCTGGAGGCAGAGGCGCGGTGAGCCTCCGCAAGAGCCGGGGGCCGCGCGCTTGCCGGTGGGGGGGCGCGACGCCAGGCCTGGGTGCCCCTTCCCCGTGGCGCCCGGTCGGAGCGCCCCGCGGCTGCGCAGGACGGCCCCAGGCCCGACGCGGCCTCCCCGACCCGGCGGCGCGGTGCCTACCTCTGCCACGAAGGCCGTGGCGGTGACCCTCTGCGCCTCGTACGCGCTGCTCTGCGCACACAGCAGCGCCCGCACCACCGCGGGCAGCCGGGGCCCCGCGAGCCTGGCCATGGCACTGGGGATGGAGCCACAGGATGCGGCCTCGCCACCCTGCGCCGCCCCCCGCCCCCCCGGGGCGGGCCCGAGGCTCACCTGGCCAGCCGGGCGACCCCCTCCTCATGGCCGGCCAAGGTGCGGAGCAGCTCCCAGCCCCCCGCCAGCTCCACGCACTGCACCACGTCCTCGCCGCCGCCCCGGAGCAGCACGGCCTGCAGCGCGGCCACGGCGGAGCTGCGGAGGGACACACCGCTGGGCGCCGCTCGCCCGCCTGCCCGCCTGCCCGCCTGCCCAGTGAGGCGGGCGCTGCTGTCCTGCGCTGAGGCCTTTGATTTTTAAAATTTGGGGGAAAGTGAAAATGCTTCATCAAAGCCCCCAAAGTAGGTCCTGGCCACCTCTGGTTTGGACACTGTCCCGAAACAGGCCAGAAAGGCAGGGCAGGGCAGGTGCTATGGCCAGTGCGGGCCTTTCTGGACTGCGTCTTCCCAGGGTGAAGGGCCAGCCTCCCCATACAAACTCACCCGTGCGTCCGGGTCACCCCACTTGCAGCCCGGACCACCTGCCCCAAGCCCTGGACGCCGGAGGCCAGAGCCAGGAGGGGCCTTGGCCCGCTGTCCCCACCCCCAGCCCTTGACGCCCGAGGTCGGGCTGACAGAAGCAGCAGGTGTGGCCACTGGAGCTGCAGAGGGCGGGTCCCTGGCTGTGGCCTGGGGGAGATCTGGGGTCCTGGTGATGGACCCAATAGCCCGGCACAGGCAGAACGGCGGTCGCCACCCACCCCCACCTGGCCCTGCCGGGGGCTGCCCGAGCCGCCTGCACGGAGTCCACGGGGCCACCCGGAGCCGGTGGGGGGCCAGTGGGCCCTGCCAGGGGACGGTGCGGCAGCAGGCACAGCCAGCGTGACCCCGAGTGCCTGGAGGCCGCGGGGTGGGCCTCGGGGCCGAGATGGCCTCCGGGCTCTTGGGCGAGGTCTGGCCAGAGCTGAAGGGCATCCCAAGGGGCAGCTGGGCAGGCGGCGGCACTCACGCTTGGCTGGCCCGGCCCTGTGGTCACGCGCAGCTGGACGGCCTGGACCCTGCGGCAGGCCTCACCCAGGGGGGTCAACCCACAGCGTGCGTGCCGGTCGCGGGCAGCCCCGGCTGGCCCAGCACTCCCCAGGGCCCCGGCCTGGCTGACCTCCGAAGCGCAGGCCCGGGTGCCCGCCCACCGCCGTCTGCCCGGCCGATACCCTGATCCAGTGAGGGCCCAGGCGGGCTGTGGGCAGCACAAGCGCAGGCCCTGCCGGCTCGGCTGAGGGGGTCCCTGAAACCCACAACTCGGCCTTCGGGACCAGGCGCCCCGGGGCTCCCCCTGCGTGGGTACCTGCAGGGCTCCAGGCTGGGCGTGGCAGGGCCGGGGCCCCTCTTCTCCTTGGCCTGCAGGCCGCGGGGCAGCTGGACGTCCAGGGTGCAGCTGACGCGCAGCAGCAGCGCAGCGAAGAGCGGGGGCAGGAGCTCCCGCACGGCCGGGCCCGCCTCGGGGGCCGCCGCCAGCTCCCGCAGCGCGCACGTGGCCTGGGGAGGGCCGCCGTGAGCACGCCGGGGGCGGGGCCGCGGGGGCCGCGGGGCGGGGCCGGCCCCTGGGCGTCCTCACCGCAAGGGGCAGCGGCGTGGCCACGCGCTCGGGGCAGCCGCTCAGCAGGAAGGTCCGGCTCTCCTTGAAAGGGACGTCGCAGGCCATCTTGTCCAGGAGCAGACTCAGCACCTGGGTGGCCAGGCTGGGCTCTGCGGCCAGGGCGCGCCACAGGGTGCAGGAGTGGCTGCAGGGTCAGCGTGTCACAGCCAGCAGGGCCCAAGTCCAGGGCGGGACAGGGGCCTGGCCCTCAGGCCGGGGCAGGCCTGCGGAGGGCACGGAGCAGGCAGGGCCCTGGACAGAGCCCCCGGCACAGGACGCCTGGGGGGGCGGGGGGCGGCAGTGGCCTCACGGTCAGAGGCCACCGCAGAGCCTCGGGAGCAGCCTGGGCCCAGATGTTCCAGAGGATGCGCTTCAGCGGGAAAAGCTGCAGGGGACCCAGGGGCGGGCAAGCGGAGAGGAGGGTGGGCGCCCGGGCCGGCTGAGGCCAGAGGTGGCCACACGCCCGCGGGACCACAAGCTTCCCAGCTCGAGGGGCAGTGGATGCCAGGGGCAGGCCTGGTCTCAGCCTGGGGTCCCAGACTCCAGGTTCCAGTGGGACAGGAGAGGGGCCCTCAGTGTCCAGCCCAGCGGGCTGGCGAGTACCTGTCAAAGGGCAGGGGGCTGCCCAGGAGACTGGACACCACGGCCATGGGGTGCTGGGTGGCCAGGAGGCAGACGCTGTGGCGGGCGGCCTGCAGGACGTGCTCGGCCGGGGTCTGCTGCAACCGGCAGCGCAGCCCGCTCACCACCTCGGGCACCTGCAGTGGGCACCGCAGTCAGGGCCAGGTGGTGGGTCTTATGCAGCGCCCCCAGCAGGGGCGGCCGGACGCCCACGTTGCCCACCCCCGCCCGGTGAGGGTCTTGGGGTGGTGACGGAGGTCCCGGCCCCCCGCGGCTCCGGCTGCTCCAGGCCAGGCCGCCCGCACCGCTGGGAAAAAGCCCCAAGTCCAGCAGCAAGCAGGGCCCCAGGGGCCACCGTGGCTGCCCCAAGGCTGAGCATGCGAGGAGGGCCAGGGTGCGCCCACAGCTGCCCGGGCCTCCTGCCCGGCCCCACCCACGCAGCGCCCCGGCACCCACAGCAGTCTGTGGGGACAGGCAGGACACGGAGGAGCCTCCAGCCTCCCGCTGGCGTGGGGAAGGCCACACGGGGCCAGGCTGGGCAACTGGTCCCCACCCCCACGCAGGAGCCCAGGGAGCCCCAAGTGGCCGGGCCCCTGGACGAGCCACCCCTCCTGGGGTGGACGCAAGCAGGTCAGTTGCCAGCCAGTGACGGGGCCTCGGGAGCGTAGCAGCGGCGCCCTGCCCGGCCGAGAGCAGGGCGTCCCCGCGGGCGCCTCTCCCGTCCGGGCCAGCACACATGGGTCCGAGTGGACAGCACAGCACGAGGCATGGAGGACCGCGGCCGGCAGGCGGGAGCTGGGGCTTCGCACGAGATGCCCCCACGCTTCCCGTTACGCCACCTCCCCCGCCAGAGTCCCAGGGAAAGGGGGTACAGCAAAGGAACCCCAAGGGCCTCCCTGGTGGTGCAGGGATTAGTCTCGGCACCTGTGTCCATCACCGGCCAGGGGCTGACCCACAGGGCGCAGACCTGTCCTGTCTCCCCGCTGCCCCTCAGCACTGTGCTTCAGTGGACCTGCCTGCCCTGCTCCCCACTCTCTCTGGGGAGTCCTCACCCCCACACCTCTGGCCTGCACCCCAGCCCTTGTGTGCATCAATAAATAAATCTTTAACAAGAAAAGAGCCCCGAGCATCCCACGCCCCAGGCCAGCCCGCCGGCCGAGGCCCACCTTCTCCAGGAGCGCGGCGCCCCGCTCCCTCAGCAGGGCCTGCACCATGACTGAGGCCGCCCTCGAGCAGTTCTCGTCGGGGTCGCCCAGGCCCTCGAACAAGGTCAGCAGGAAGCTGATGAGCTGGTCTGGCGGGAGGCGCTTCGAGACGATCTGCACGCACAGCCGGCTGCGTCGGGGCCGGCCGGTCCCCTGCGGCAGCTGCCCCCAGCGGCCCTCGGCGCCCGGCCACTCCCACCCACAAAAGGCTGCGCCACGAGGGGGCGCAGCACCCCGCCCGGCCTGAGGGGAGGCGCCGCAGGCTGCTGTGGCGGGGCAGCTGCGAGCACCTGGCGGAGGGCCGGCCGGGCCGCCTCGCTCGCACGCACCTGGGCCACGCTGTGGCAGGTGTGGAAGAGGGTGGCCGGGTCGGGGTGCTCCAGGCCCTCCCTGAGGGTCAGCAGCCGCTCGGCCACCTCGTCGCGGGAGTCCCGGGAGAAGCCTGCAGGGCGGGAGGCGGCTGTGGCGGCTCCGAGGCCACCCTGGGGCAGCCCCACCCGCTGCTGCCCAGCCGTGACCTCACCCTCATAGCCCAGCTGGACGTAGAGCAGGGAGTGGACACAGCTCACCGCGTCCCGGCGGGTGTCAGGCCACAGGTCCGCGCAGCGCGGGGAGAAGAGGCCGACGAGGAGGCCCAGGTTGTGGAAGGGCACCAGGGCCTGGGGGCAGACATAGGTGGGCGCGCTGGGGGGGAGGGGGACGCAACGCGGGGACCCGGCCTGTGCCCCAACACCTCGTTGCCCGAGGGGCAGGCAGGCTGACCGGCAGCGCCGTGCTGGGGGCGAGGGGCTCAGTGTGTGACCCCGATGGGGCCTGCCCTGGGGGGCGGGGCGGGGGCGGGCCGGGCGACTCACGCTGACGTGCAGCTGCTCCAGGAAGTGCCGCAGCAGGCCGGCGCTCAGGCCCAGGGCCCGCGCCCGCTCGTGGCCCCGCGGGGACTTGATCCAGGGGCTCAGGTGCTGGGGAGAGGGTGGGGGCTGCACACTGGCAGCCCAGGGCAGCCTGTGCCCCAGGCAGGGCCCCTGCCAGGCCTCCCTTCCTGGGCTGGGGCCAGGGGCCAGCGGCCAGCGGCCAGCGGGGAGCAGGCCACCCCGCAGCCTGCCCGCCGCTGTCCTGTCAGCCAGACTCAGACGCTCCGGGCTGAGCTGGCCTGGGGACAGGCCTTCCCACGCAGCGCCTCCAGCCCAGCCCCGTATGATGGGGGCGGTCAGGCCCCGCTCAGGCCCGAGGGGCCGCCTGCTCACAGACGCCCTGCAGAGCCGCACGCCCGACAGGCGTCCAGCGCCCACCTACCTCCACCACAAGCTGCAGGCCCCGGGGGGTCAGGTCCCGATGGAGGAGCCCGGCCAACAAGTCCCCCAGGGCCCGCATGGTGCCCTGGTACAGGGCCTGGGGGAGAGCAGGGGCAGCCCCAGTGACCGCAGCGCCCACAGCGGCCTTCCCGCGGCCTGCCTCGGTGCCCAGCTCTACCTCCTGGGCCCCGGGGCCCTCGCCCTCCGGCGGCGGCGGCACGGCCAAGACGCTGTGCAGACAGCCCCGCACCAGGCCGGCCTGCAGCTGCTCCTCCAGCGCGGGCTCCAGCTGGCTGGGCCAAGTCAAGGGCCGTGTCTGTGCAGCCCGCCCCGCCCCGCCCCGCCCCGCCCCGCCCCCGCCAAAGATACACCAGGTGCGCGCAGGCGAGCATGGCCTTCATCCGAACCGGCGTCCTCAGGTGGTCTGGGGGCTCGGCCTTGATGAGCTCCTGGGGGCAGCCGCAGGCGACTCAGCCCGGCCCCCGCCCCGCCCCGCCCCGCCCTCCCCGCAGCCGCCGCTCACCAGCATCTGGGCCACCAGCTCGGCCTTCTTCGCCAGGTGGAAGCCGCCGGCCTGGGCGCTGCTGGAGACGGCCCGGCTGGCCAAGCACACGCTCCGGACCAGGCACAGCTTCAGGGCCGGGTCCTAGGGGACGCGGGCGCAGGCGCTACCGCAGCAGGCTGGGCCAGGGCGGCGGCTGCCCGCCAGCCAGCGCCCACCAAGCCCTCCTCCCGGAACACCCCGAGCCGTGGGGGGCGGGGCCTTGCAGGTGCCGGGGGCTCTGCACCCGGTCTGGGGAGGAGGCCAACGCCCTGCACCCCGTCCCTGCGGCGCGGCCCCCGCGGGGGGAGGCGAGCACCCGGGCAGTGCGCAGGGCGGCCGCCTGCCTGCGCCACCCAGGCTCTGGGTAGAGGAGAAGGCGCTGGCAAAGGCCGCCCGGCCCGCGGCCAGGTCTGCTCTTCCCGGGAGGCTGATGGTCCCCAGGCGCCTCCGGGCAGGAGGGAAGCGTCAGGCGCAGCCGAGGGACCAGAACCCGAGGGGCTGCAGCCTGCAAGCTCCCAGCTGCCCCGCAGCAGGGCAGGAGCTCCTGGGCCCCCACTCTGGCGCGCAGAGGCGAGGCCCGGCCGCCCACACTGACCTTGCTCTCGACCTTCACTCCCAGGACCTGCGGACAGGAGCGAGAGGGTCGCCGCGGGCCGCAGGAGGGAGAGGGCCCGGCCCGCCCGGCCCGCAGCGCGCCCGGCCCACCTTGCTGTGGAAGCACAGGAACACGTTCCGGAGAACGTCAGCCTCCAGCCGGGCCAGCAGCTGCTCGCGGGGCGCCCGTGCGGCCACCTGGCCGTAGCACAGGATCAGCGTGCTCCGCACGCGCTCCGCCTCCGCCTCCGTGCGCTCCTGTGGGGCGGGGCCTCAGGACGCAGCCGCACCCCAGGCCGGCGCCGCGCCCCGCCTCCAGCAGGCAGGGGTCAGGACGGCGGCGGCCCCCCTCGCCCGGCCAGCGGCTGGAGGGGCCCCCACTCCCGGCACCGCCCCGAGGACGCAGAGACTGGACGTCCAGGACGGCGCGGCGACACACGCAGCAGACGCGGCGGGCAGCCTGACCCACCTTGAAGAGGCCGAAGATGCCCACGGACTTCCTCAGCACCTCGGACCTCACGAACTCCTCCAGCTGGGCCAACGTGTCGTCCAGGTGGGAGGCAGCGCAGATGCCGAAGCAGCAGGCCAGGCCCTGGGGAGGCAGGCACCTTGGCTCCCGCCCCCTCCCCCGCGGATCCCGCGCCCCACCCCCCCGCCCCGCCCCCGCACCTCGCGCTCCTCCCCCTCCTGGTGCCGCGCGGTCTCCAGCAGCTCCTGCAGGTGCTTGCGCACCGCCTCCCCGCCAGCGGCGGCGCCCAGCGCGGTCCCGATGCACCTGTACAGGAAGCTCTGGACAGAGGCCGGGGGCTCGCGCCGGCGCCAGGCAGGGCTGCCGGCACCGCCCACTGCCCCTGGGCCACAGCGCCGTCCACCGCCGCCAGCAGCATCCTGGCCGCGGCTGAGGCACACTGGGGGCTCCGACCTCCCCTGCCGACCCAGGTCCCCCCAGCGGACACCGCACCTTCTCCCGGGGCGCCTCGTCGTAGCTGGGCAGCTGCTTGCACATCTCCAGGCTCAGCTGGCAGGTCCACGTGCTGTCGGACACGGCGGCCAGCGTGTCCCGGAGGAACTGTGGGCGGGGCTCCCCGTGAGCAGCTGTAGCCCCCAGCCCAGTCCCCCGCCCGGGCCGCCCCTCACCATCAGCAGCTTCTCCTCCCACTCCTTGCGCGGCAGGGACGCCTCCGTGTGCTCTGAAAGGACACCCGACACAGCGCCGTCTGGCCCAGCCCACCTAGGGCAGGTGTAGGGAGGCCGCCCGCTGCCCCGAGCGCGAGCCCAGGGCCCTGCCCGCACTGGGGTACCGGGGCTGTGGCTGCCCAGCAACTGCCCGCCCGGCCCAGAGGGAGGCTCCTCCTTCTGGCCGGGGCCTGCCCGCTGGGCCAGCCCCAGCGTGGCCGCCACCCCAGGGCCTCACCGTCCAGGTGCTCCAGCAGCAGGGGGATGGCGCTTGCCCAGCGCTGCCCCAGCAGAGGGTGGACGCTCCCATGCAGGGCGTGCAGGAGCCGCAGCGAGGCCGGCCCGCGGCCGTCGCCCACGTAGGGGTCGCACGAGACGGTCTGCAGAGCAGAGGCGCCCGGGGCAGCAGGCCAGCCGGCCGCGAGGGACAGGCACCGCCCGCGTGGCTGCCGGGCACTTCCCAGGAGCCACCGCCCGCTCGGGCTCACGCGCGTGCTCACCAGCAGCCTGGCGGTTATGGCGAAGGGGGACGGGAGGGCGGCTGGAAAGGAGCGGAGAGGCTCGGCTCGCGCAGCCCGGCCACGGCAGCCCTGGGCCGCAGCGGGCGCACGGCGCGAGGGGGCAGGCTGGTGGGGGCGGGCGGGGCCCAGAGCACCCACCGCGCTGGCCGTACTGGACCAGACAGCCGTCGGGCTGCTCCTGCTGCCGCTTCTGCGCCAGGTGCAGGAGGCTGCGGCAGAGCGGGGTCAGGGCCCCGGTGAAGCGCACGGGCGTGAGGAACTCAAGCAGGTAGGGCCAGAGGACCTGGGGGACAGCCTGGTCAGCAGAGCGGTGCAGGCCGAGGACGCGGCGCTGCTGCGCCCAGTGACCAGACCCGGGAGGGCACAGCGCGGCGGCAGGCCCCGAGGTCAGCTCCTGACCCCGACACTCACGTCGCTCATCCTGTCCACCGTGGTGCTGACCAGGTAGAGGGTGCTGACGCTGATGGACCGCACGCTGTCCTCGGCGAGGGCCTCGCTGTCTGGACCCAGCTGGGGGCGGCAGGGGCACAGGCGGTCACTAACCTCTCCGGCACCCAGGAGGGGCAGCCACACTCACACTGCCCCAGACTGGCTACTGCTCCAGCCTCCGGAACGGGCGGGGTTGGAGTGGCCAGCACAAGCAGCACTGTCCCGGCCGGCCGGCCACCACCGCAGTGCCCCCGGGTGGCTCCTGAGGACGCGCCCACGAGAAAGCGGCCCCCGGGGAGGGCGGCAGGGCCAGGAGCCGGGAGGGCAGGGCGGAGGTGGGGCCGGTGGGCAGCCTCACTGCGGAGTGGCGTCCACTCCAAACGACAGGCCGTGACAGCTGGCAGCGGAGGGCGAAAGGGCAGAGCCTTGACGAGGATGCCCTGAGAGGCGGACCCGGCCCCAGGCCCCCGCCCAGGAACACGGCGAGCTCTGCGAGACGGGTGCTCAGGTGAGCTGGCGCGAGGGCGGACGACTGGCCGCCGACCAGGAAATGGACGGTGCAGGCACTGCTGGGGCGGGAAAGTGCAGGACGCAGGGCAGGCGGCCCAGCGGGGTCTGGGCAGGTGCCTCCCCCTGGCCGGCGCCAGGAACGGGCTGGTGCCCCTGCCAAGGCCCCCGGCGCCAGTCTGGCTTTCCGGCCCAGTTGCGGGCGTCGTGGGGGACCCAGGGAGGAGTTGGGGGCACCCGGAGCGAACCCGGAGCCCCCCAGACGCGCCGCCCTCTGCAGCTGGCTGGAAAACAAAGCAGCAGCGTCCGGCGCTCACCTCCACAGGGAGAAGCTGAAGCGCACGCAGGGCTGGAGGCCAAACCTGCCCCTGGTCTTGCCGCCGCCCAGGAGGACGCGCGGGCCGGGCAGCCCCACGGGCTGCGGCTCACCAGGGCGTCCATCGGCCCGCCCACTCCAGCCCCACGCCGCGGCCTCTGTTCTCTAGTCCGCTCCCGGTGCTGTCCAGCCCGGCCTTCGCACTGTGGCTGGCTGCGGGCCATCGTCCCAGCGGCCCCCCGTCCCAGCGGCCCCCGTGGACGCCTCCGGCCGCCGCACGCCCCGGCCTGGTGGGCAGGCCAGTGCCATCTCGGAGGAGCGGCCTTGTTTGGGCCCTGGACGCTGCAGACGTTCTGGGGAGGGAGCTGGCCGCCCGGGGCCCCAGCGGGGTCCCCCTGCCTGCTACGTGAGCCCGCAGTGCTCCCCACCGCAGCCTGCTCCAGCCCGCCCCCTCCCCCTGCCCTCGCTTCCCGCACACCCGGCGGGGTCCCGCTTGTGCCGGGGAAGCAAAGCCCAGCGTCAGGAGGGGCCGGGCCTCAAGCCATGAGGGGTCTGCGGGCGCACGGGGCAGGGAGCCCCGGCCGGCAGACGGGGGACAGCCGCCACCGCACCCGCCGACGCCGCGCCCCACAGCCTGGCGGGGCTCCCAGCTAAAGGCGCCCCAGGGAGGCCGCCGAGCTGCACCGCCCTGCTTGCCCCGGGAGCCAGGGGAGGGGAGACGCGCAGGCCGGGGGCGGGGCCAACGCTCCCCTTGGGGTCCCGGATGGAGGCTGCGCGGAGAGCAGCCCGCCACGGCCGCTGGAGTCCACCACCCGACCGCCCACTTCCGCAGAAGCCAGAAAGGTGACCCCAGGTGCGCGTGGGCGGCCCGGCGTCTGGCAGCCGCGTGGCCACCGCAGACGGTGCCGGGCCAGCGCGGCCGCAGCAGAAGGGCAGGGGAGACCGGCCCCGCCAGACCCACAGCCGATGTCCGGGCTGGCGCGTGGACACCCGCTCGCCCCCCACCCACCATCCTGAGCAAAACTAACTCGAAAGGGACCACAGCCCCAAACATAAAGACCGAAACTTACAACCCCTCGGGGGAAGCGCAGGTGAACGCCCCGGCCCTTGCCGGCGAGGAGCTCACAGGCGCTGCCCTCCCTGCAAGGGGCCGTGGGGACAAGCCGCCCCGCCCGCGGCGCCCGCACAGGCCACCAGGCGCAGAACGCCGCCCCCAGCGAGACGCCAGCGGCTGGGCGCCAGCGGGCAGGGGCACCACGAGGCCCGGCAACGAGCCCTCGGGGCAGACCGCCCGCAGTCCCCGGCTGGTGGGCACGCCGGCCATCAGTAGGGCCGGCCTGCTCGGGGCCTCCCCGCGCCCAGCGCCCTGCAGAGGGACGGGCCCCGGGCCCCGGCCGCCCTCACCTCCGGCCCCGGCTGGGCGGGCAGCGCGCACTGCTGCACGACATACTCCACCATCGCCTCGCCGCCCGGCTGCTCCAGGTAGCCGTGGTGGGCCATGGCGCTGATCACCTGGACCACTGCCCGCTTCACCTGCGGACCCCACGGGGCCGGGAGGGGCGCGGACCCGTCAGGTGGGGAGGGAGCAGGCTGCCTCCGCCCCGGGCCGGGGACCCCATCCGCACCCCCACGCCCGGCCCCCAGGCCGGCCGCCCGCTCGCCTTGCTGCTGGTGTCCAGGAGAGGGAGCCTCAGGGAGGACAGGACGAAGGGCTTCTTGGCCTCCATCCGCGCGGCTGCGAGGCAGGCGGGGTCAGCACCTCCCGCCGCCATGGAGGCCCAGCCCCCCCCAGGACGTCACCCCGCCCTGAACAAGCCAAAGGTGGGCCAGGCCGCGCGAGGCAGCAGGCGGGAACAGGCTCCGGAGGGTCCCAGGCCTGCAGCGGGCGCCCGGGGCTCCCCGACATCAGAGTCCAGGGGCTGCTGGCGCCTCCCCCGCCTGCCCCGCGGCCTGGCGCCTGCCCCACCCCCAGCCCGCCCAGGCCTCTGAGCTCCAGCAAGGCCGTCCTGGCGCTTCTCCTGAGGGTGTGGGAGCGTGTGGCCGGGTGTGCCAGGGCGCCGCACACCAGGCGCGGCCCCTCCCCCCCGGCGCCGCCGGCGCGGCTCCCGGGCACTCACGGGCCGAGTTGATGACGTGCCTCAGGATCTGCAGGCTGCCCACGCGGGTCCTCTCACTGCTGGCATCCAGCTTGGGCAGCAGGAAGGCCAGCAGGCGGTCAGGCGAGCAGCAAGCTGCAGGGAGCGCGGAGTGAGGGGGGCAGGAGCTCCACAGAGGCGGGACCCGCCCGCCCCCCGGCACTCACCCAGCACGGTCAGGCAGCGCAGTGCCTCCTTCTGGTTGCTCAGCACCAGGGGGCTGGACGACTCCACGGGCACGCAGATCTGGGACAGCGGGCAGTGCGGCGGCGCTGGGCCCCGGCCCCGCCCCGCGCAGGCCCGACACACGGCCCAGCCTCGCCCCCCAAGGACCTGCAGGGCCACCCGGCGCTGCCGCCACCCCACGGGGCCCAAGGCAGGCAGCCGGACCCACCCGGGCGCTGCCCGCCCAGGCAGAGGCGGTGCGGGCCCAGGGGCCAGCCGCGCCCTGCCCACAGCCAGCTCGGCCGGCGGGAGAGCGTGGGGCACGCGAGCGAGCACGCAGGGGACGGGCCCCGAGCGGCATCTTAGGGCCTCACTCCCGAGGAGCGGCAGAGCCCACGGGAGGGGCCCCGCGTGCGCCTCCCACGCACGCCACCTCGGCCCCCTACCTGGGCGTGCAGCGCCGCCAGAAGTGCGTCCAGCTGGGCCTCCAGCGCGCGGCTGCCCACACTCACCGCCGCCTCCAGGATCTGGCCCAGGCTCTGCCAATGCGAGGGCGGTCAGTGCCGCGGGCCCAGGCCCACGCCGCTGACCAGGGCGCTCCCACATGGGCGGCTAGGGGCTCGAAAGCAAAGCCGGTGCCCGCTCCACAATTTGGGGGTCAGGAAGGCCCCGTGGGGCTCCCGTCCAGGGTGGGTCTGGGGAGAAACCAGCCCCCCCGCACGCCACCCACCTGGGACACCGGCAGCGCCTCGGCGTGCTTCTTGTAGAGGCCCAGGACGCCGGCCAGCAGCTTGGGCAGCTGCTCCTCCAGCTTCTCGCCGGGCAGCAGGTGGCTCATAGGCCCCAGGGCCTGCACCACGGCCAGCCGGAGCTGAGGGGACACCGGCCGCCGCGGGTCTGACGAGGGCCCCTGACCGCCGGCCACCCCCCGCGGGCTGGGGAGGGCGCCCAGCAGTGCAGAGGCCCAGGCGGAAGAGCAGCACCGGGAGCGGCCCCACGCCCACAACGGCCCGCCCCCAGCACCGGGGGCGCCACAGCCCGGCACCCTGACCGCGGCCAGCACACCCTCCCGCGGCCAGCGGCCCCTACCTTGGGCTCGCGGCTCTGCAGCCACTGGTGAAAAAGGACCTCGTAGGCACCAAAAATGTCGGCGGCGAAGCTGTCCCTCCTGACGGTGGGATCCGGGGCCTGGTCCAGGCCGGCCAGGTACTCCAGGGTGCTCTCGCTGAAGCGCTGCAGAGCTGCAGGCCCGTGTGAGCCCCTCCTGCCTCGCGCCCGCAGGGCACGCCAGGACCGGCCAGCGCGGTGTGGGCACCGCCCCGCCCCCACGGCCGGGAGGAGGCTCTCTGGATGTGAGCGAGGGTGGGGCCGGCGGCCGCAGACGCGGGCGGCCCGGGGGAAAGGCGGCCGGAGAGGCCAGCGTGCCGTAGGGCCGTGGGCGCGGCGGGCTCACCGTAGCAGAAGGCCACCCGCGTGGAGTCGTGCTTGGCCCAGCCCAGCATGGGCAGCATCGTGCTCAGGATGGACGTCAGGAAGGGCACTGTGCCGAACACTGCGGGAGGTGCGGGTCACGGGGGCCCGCGAGGGGGCGCGCGCGGCCGGGGCCAGGGCGGTGGGGGGCGGGCAGGGCTGGGTCTTGGGAGCAGTCCCCGGCGGGGCAGGCCGTGGGCGGGCAGGGCTGGGGACGAGCAGGGGGCGCTGGGGGCGGCGCGCACCATTGGACACCGAGAGGTCGGCCAGCGTCCGCACCACGAAGCAGTGCGGCAGGACCCCGGGCTGGAACCTGGTCAGCAGCTCCTCCATCACCAGGCCCACGAAGCGCCCCCCCACGGCCACCAGGACGCTGCTGGCCGCCGGCTGCCAGTCACACACCAACTCCTGCTGCAGACACGGCACTGACACCCAGCCGCACCCCGCAGTGGGACCGCGGCCCCCGCCCGTCCCTGCCCGGCCGCACCTTCACCCGCGTCATCTCGTCGGCGGCCAGCAGGATGAGCGCCCTGGCCGTGTCCTTGTCCAGCGCACCCAGGTGACTGCTCAGCACCGTCTCCATGGCCCGCAGGATCCGGGCCCGGCAGGGAGGCGCCAGCTGAGGGCAGGGGCCGAGGGGGTGGCCAGGTGAGCCACTGTCTGGAGCGCGGAGAGGGCCAGCGCCCGCCCCGCCCCCGCCGCCCGTGCTCGGGTCCGCACGATGACACGCGGCTTTGAGGGCCGTGGCCCAGCTCGGACTGACCCCGCTTCCTCCCCTGACCCAGGCTCGGCCACCCCACCGCCAGCCTCCGGCTAGCACCCCCAGTGGGGGGACAGCGCGGGGCTTCCCGATGGTAGAGACCACCAGGGAACCCCGCCCGACCCTGCAGCACCCGGACCAGGGGCACCGGGAGGGGCAGGGCAGGCAGAGCTGCGGGACAGGGCGCCCCTCCTCAGGCGGCAGGGCCAGCGCGGGTCTGCGGCCCCGCCCCGCGGTACCTTCTCGTGCTGCCTGAGGTGGCCCTGGCAGGCGCCCAGGGTGTCCTCCGGCCGCGCCTCCCCCAACTCGCACAGGGCGCCGCAGATCTGCTCCTGCACCAGCGGGTCCTTGTCGGCCACGGCGTCCAGCAGGACAGTGCACAGCCCTGCAGCGAGCCCGCGCTCAGGCCCCGCCCCCGCCCCGCCCCCGCCCGGGCTCCGCTCCCAGGGCAGGCTGAGCCCCGCCACCCCAGAGCCGCTCCTGTACCCGGGCCCAGGGCCCCCGACCGCGGACCACACTGGACCCCCGTCCACTCACGCCTCACGTAGGGCTCCGTCATCGTGGGGCTCGGCCCGTCCGCACAGCGTCTTCCCCACCTGGAGCCGAGAGAGCGGTGGGCGCTCGGGGCGTCGTCCAGCCGTGCCCCCGCGCCCCGGCTGAGGCCCAGGAGGACAGGGCCTCGGCCTGGTGGCCTGGCCGCCTCCCCCACTCTCCCCAGAGAGGCAGCCCTGAGGGCCCTGACCACACGGTCAGCAAGGGCTCGGGGCTTGCCCATGGGGCCCTGGAGCAGCGGGCAGCCAGCGCCCTCGGAGTCTCCCGACAGGCGGCGGGGAAGAAACCCAGGCTGGCTGCAGCCCCGGAACACCGGCCCAGATGGCTCCCTGGGGCTCCATCAGGCATCAGGGGAGGCAACACCCCAACCCCAAACAAATTCTTTCAGAAAAAATCAAAGTTCGGGGATACCTCCTAACACAGTCTGAGGTCAGCATCACTCTGATAACAAAACTGGACAAAAACAAGACACGCAGGAAAACGCTGGCCACAGCGCAGACTTCCTTAAGCAGAGGCCAGCCCAAGCCCGCCACACCCCACCTGGCCCCCCGCCGGCGCGGACAAGAAATCCGTGGAGTCGGATCTGAGCGGAGCAGGAAAGGCGCTGCCCACGTCCACGTCTGTCAACACTCCCCACGGAGGCTGCGGACACAGGAACGCCCGCTGCCTGAGCGCTCGCCCGAAGGCCGGCAGCACAGAGGGCCTGGGCGGCGGGCACAGCCTGGGGGCGCGGGGCAGCGACGGGCGGAGCGGAACGGGCACTCAGGACACGGCCCTACATGCCCACACTGTGGTCAGTAGCACGGTCACGGGTCAGAAACCCAGCACGGAGCACCCGCGGCGCGCTGCCACCAGGTGAGGGCACATCGGAGCAGACTCACACCGCAGGAGACGGGTGGGGAGAGGCGTCCGCCGCCCCGGGCAGGGACCCCACCCCCCAGGCCCTGCGGGCACTCAGAGGCCTGGCACAGCCAAGTCAGCGGGGGTGCGGCGGGCGAGGCTGGGGGCCAGGCTGGCTGGTTTCAAGACTTAAAGAGCCTCACGATCATCCAGGAGGGCAGAGGCAGCGGGAGGGCAGGGCGGGCACCCCCAGGCCACACACGCCCGTCAGCCTGGGCCGCAGGCAAAGCCCAAAAGGGGCCACAGACCCAAACCTGGAGCACAAAAACAACCAGACTTCGTGTCCTCGTGGCTGGCCCAAAGCAGAACCTGAGAAACAAACTCGGCAAACCTGGGCCCTGCAGGGCGCTCTGCCCTCCTGCGTGGCGGCCCCACCCCCGCCAGGCTGCAGGCCCCCGCTGCCCGGCAAAGCCCGTCACCCTGCTGCCCCTGCTGCCCCTCGGCCGCCCTACCAGGCCCTGGACGCCTGCAGCTCTGCACCCGCCTGTCCCCGGCGGATCCTAACCCCAGGCCTGGCCCCGGAGCCTGGGACACGGGGTCCTGGAGGGGGGCGCGTCCTGGCTGGCCAAGCCCCCAGCAGCTGTGCCTGGCTCCGTGGAACCAGTGGGCAGGCACGTGCACAGCACTGGGCCAGAGGATGTGGGCACAGGGTGGGCAGACAGAGACCCCAGCCCTGCCGATGCCGCGCCTGGGCAGCTGTGCCCGCCAGGCCGGCCTGGGCAGTGGCAGCTTGTCCTGGTAGTCCTGGGGAGGACACAGGCAGGGCCGTGCTGTTGCCGTGGCCGGACAGTCACTGTGGGCAGGCCTGGCCCACCGCCCACACCGTGCAGAGCCCCAGGCCTCAGATGGGCGAGCGCCAGTGCCCACTGGGGAGCTGGGCCTCCTGAGCCTGCGGGTCGCAGGGTGCGGGTCGGGCCACCCGCAGACGCCCCGGACGGGAGCCAGAGCCGGTGCTTCTAGGGCCCGTGCGGGCACCCGAGGCCATCTGCTCTCCACACCCAGCGGCTGCCCTCTACCCTGACTGCGGACACCTGGCCAGGGCGCTCCCCTGTGGCCGCTGGGGGAAGAGGAGGGAGAGCGCGGAGGCTTGCAGGGGCGGGGCTCCTCCCGCAGCCCAGCCCGGCTCCGACCAGACCGCCCGTCCACAGCAGCCCTGCCTGGCCTCCACACGCCCACAGGCAGCGCCGCCACGCGGCCAGTCCCCGGCGCCAGCCGGCCCAGCGGGTCCGGCTCCCCGGCAAGCCCAAGGCCGGGCGGTCCCCAGCGGGCGAGGAGAGCTCACGTCCCCGCCGGCGTGCAGGGCCTCAGCCGAGCGGCTCAGCCAGGGAAGAGCCTCCGCCTGACCTGGCCGCCGGCCGCAGGGCAGACAGCGCGCCTGGACACGCACTCGAGGGTGAAAGGCTCCGCCGCAGCTCACCCCCAGAGGCCCGCTCCCCGTCACGGGGCTCTGCGCCATGACGCGCACCCAGCCCCGCACTGCCCCCGCCGCGCGGCCTCCGCTGCCCCGCTGCCCCGTGCGCCCACTCCGCAGCCGCCCCCGCCCGCCCAGGTGACCCCCGCCCCAGGACAGCCCCCGCGCGGGCTGCAGGCCACGCCTCGGCCCCACCCGAAGCCGGCCCGGGGCCACTCCGAGCGCTCCCCAGGGCCCGCCGCGCTCTCGAGCTTCGGGTCAGTCCCGCCCCCGAGGGCTGGGCCGCCGAAGGGAACGTCCCAGTGGAGGGAACTGCCCGCCCGCGGCCGGCGGCGGCCCTGGGCAGAGCGACGCTGCGCTGACGCGCGGGAGCACGGGGACCCCGGTCCAGGGGGCGCCGAGGGGCGGCGCGGCCCGTCCTCGAGTCCCTCCACCCGCTGCGCCCGCCGTCCAGCCGCCCAGTCACGGCCGCCCGCGGCCTCCCGCCGCCAGGAAGCAGGAAGCGCTGCCCGGCCCGCGCGCCCCCGGACCCCGGCGCCCTGCACCTCCTGAGGCTCCGCCGAGCCCGGCGCACCTGAGCCCGAGGAAGCGGCGGGCGCGGCCCGGCAACCGCCCCTTCCCGGTGTCCTCGCGGCGACGCCCCGACCCGGCTGCGAGCCGAGGCGGCAGCCCGGGCCCACGCCCCGCCTCGCCTGAGGGGCTGCACCCCGCCGCTTACCTGAGGAGCCGCCGCCGCCGCCGCCGCGGCCCCGGCCCCGCCCTCCGCCCCGCCGCGCACCGGTGGGCGGGGCCACGCGCTCCGAGCCCGCCCCCGCCCCCGCCCGCCTCCGGCCAACCGCGGCCCGGCGCGCGGCGGCCCGGCCCCGCCCCCTCGCGGCTCCCGCGCCCATTGGCTCGAGGGCGTCCCTCGCGCGCGCGCCCTGCGCCCCGCCCGCCGGCCCCCGCGCGCCGCAGTGCGCAAGCTCCCGGCCGCCGCGTGACTGCGCACCTGACTGCGCGCGAGCGCCGCCCGGGGCCGTCGGCCACTGCGCAGGCGCCCTGCGCGCCCGCCGCCCCGCCCGGCACGGGCCCCGGACGCGCCAGCACCGCGGCCGGGTCCACCGCCCAGCGGGCCCGACCCGGACTCGCGCGCCCTGCCACGCCCCTCACCGTCAGGCTTGCGCGCGCACTGAATGCCCAGCACGGCCCTGCCCGGGTGCGGACACCGAGACGCGGCCCCCGACAGCCCGCGGGAATCGGGAAGCGCGGGCCCTGGGCTCGGGGAGACGCTGAAAATAAACGAGTGGGGATGGAGGAGACGCCTCGTGCTGCGAAGTTGCGGGGCTGGGGCGCTGGGGGGGCGGGCCGAGGGGGGCCGAGGTGTTCTGGGCAGAGACTGGCACCTGCACAGCCCCCGCTGGAGCTGCCAGCACTGGTCACAGGCCCAAATCAGCGGCGGGGGGACCTTCCAGAAACTCGGAGCGCGAAGGGCATGAGGAAGACGAGGTCACAGTTCAGCTGAGCACCAGCAGGCCCCCTGCTTGGGCGGGACCCGCGGCACTGAGGGTCTTCCCCCACCCAGGGCCGTTCTAGAGAGGGACAGAGATGGCCCGTGGCACATGGGGCTCTGGGGGCGGGGCCCACGCAAGCCTTGCTGGCCAGGAGGGGGGGAACCACCGCAGCCCACCTGCCCCTCCGCCGGCCACACCCTTCGGAGCCCGAGTCACCACAGCGCCCTGCGCGGGCGCCCAGGAGCACGCCAGCTCCCCGAGACCTGTCCCGGCGCTGTGGTGGCGCAGCACAGCGGCACAACCCCCCCAGGTCATGCGGCCCTCCCTCCTGCCCCCCCCCAGCCTTGGGTCACAGCTTCGCAGCACACTGCCAAGCCGCGTGCTGGTCCGCTGCTCCAGGCCTCAGCGCTGCGGGCACGGGACCCCGGCACTTGCTTGCCGGCCACACGCAGGACAAGACCCGTGTCTTGCAGCTCAACTTGGCAGAGCCAGGCCACCCCCACAGCCCGCCTGTGGCCACTCACGGGCCCTGGGGCACCTCCAGATCCGTCCAGCTCGCAGCTGACCTGGGCAGCTGGAGCCCAGCTGCGGTGCCATCGCAGGCCCCAAAGCGTGTCTGGGCAGTGGCCGAGCTCTGAGTGACCGTGGAGGCAGACGGCCCACAGGTGTGGCCGGGGCAGCGGGGGCTGCAGCTCGGGACGGGCACACAGCAGTGCCCGAGGCTGCAGGCCGCCCAAGGTGCCGCTGGCGCTCGCAGGGTGCTCCAGGGGCCAGAGCCCCCAGTAGGGCCCTACCTCCCGAGCTGGAGAGTGAGGGCAGCGCAGGCCAGGACCGCGGCACGGAGACGTGGAGAGGCTGGGAGAGGCTCCCTGCGGCAGCGCCGGCCTGGCTGTAGACGCTGCTGGCCTTCAGCAGAGGGGGCCTCTCCTGCCCTTCTTCTGGCTTAGCCCCTCAGAGGCCCCCCGGCTGCCACCTTGGTGCCATCTTGAAGAGGGGTTCGCTACACCGTGGCCACACACATATCCGCTTTCCCCACCCTCATGTCCTCAGGAACCCCATCTCCTGCCTTTGCTCCCCTGGTTTCTTTAAAGGCCTTCTGGGGCCTGTGTCCCTTGAGGGACACACCCCAGAGCTGGCCCCAGCTGCACACACTCAGGGCAGACAACTCCGGGGTCACCCTTCTAGGGCACAATGCAGCTATAGCTCTAGAACCTTCCATTCTAGAATGCAACCTGGCTTTCCCAGAGCCGCCCTCCCCACGCTGGCCCTGCCTCCGCTGGGTCAGCCTGGTCACTCCCCTGCCTCTGCCCAACCCAGCAGACCTTCAGAAAATCGGCCGTGCCCTGAGGGGCGCGGGTCCTGCCAGGCCTCACCTGGCCAGCACCCCCTCCCTGTTGGCGACCCCAGCTCCCACAGCCCCTCGCCCCCCGCGCCTGCCCCATGAGGGGCAGCAGTGGGCAAAGGCTGGAGCAGGGCGCCTTCATGGATCAGGTGCGGGAGTGCCGGGACAGGGGCTACCTGCTCTCCTCCAAGAAGATCGGCTCGGGGGCCTTCTCCAAGGTCTACCTGGCCCTGGCCACCCGCGAGCGCATCCAGCACAACCCCCGGCTCGCCTCCGACCTGCGGGGCAAGCGCCACACTATGGTGAGGGGCACCTCCCCGCTGGCCCCCGACCACCGTCCAAGCCCTGGCCACAGGGCTGGGGCAGGAGGGAGGCGAAGGTCACCGCTGCCCCAGCCCTGCCCACATGGGACAGCGGATTGTGGTCCAGGCACAGCGGCCCCTCGTCCTCACAGGTGGCCATCAAGATCGTCTCCATCGCCAACGCCCCGGTGGAGTTCTCCCACAAGTTCCTGCCGCGAGAGATCTCCTCGCTCAATGCCACCTACAAGCACCTGAACGTGGTGGGCACAGAACCCTCCCCCTGGCCCGCCCCCTCGCCTCTGGGACCACCCATGGGCCCCACTGAGGCCAGCTGAGGCCCCAGCCCAGGGCCTGGGCTGTCCTCTCTGGGGTTCGGCAGGTGCAGCTGTACGAGACCTACCAGAACAGCCAGCGCTCCTACCTGGTCCTGGAGCTGGCTGGGCGCGGGGACCTGCTGGAGCACATCAACGCGGTGTCCGACCGGCGCCGCCGCCCCGGGCTGGAGGAGGAGGAGGCGCGCAGGCTGTTCTGGCAGCTGGTCAGCGCCGTCGCCCACTGCCACAGCGCCGGGGTCGTGCACCGGTGAGGAAGCCCGCGCGCACCCCAGCCCCACGGCCCCCGCAGCCACCCGGCGTGAGCCCGGCCAGGCTCAGGCCCCTCCCGCCCCCCGCAGGGACCTGAAGTGTGAGAACATTCTGCTGGATGACCGGGGCTTCCTCAAGCTGACGGGTGAGCCTGCAGGCCAGCCCATGCTAACCCCCAGCTGCCTGTTTTCACCCTGGTGCAGCAGTCCCAGGGGCCACACACCGCGAGCCACAGCCCACCCCCACAGAGCCCCCCGGGGTGGGGGGAGGCAGCCTCCAGGCGGCTGCTCGAGACCCTCAGCCCTCGTGGGGCTTAGCCTGAGCCTAGCCTGCCCACAGCCGGCCCCAAACTGGCACTGCCCCCTGCAGACTTCGGCTTCGCCAGCCGGGTGAGGCTCAAGAGCTCAATGCTCAGCACCTTCTGCGGCTCGGTGGCCTACACGGCGCCGGAGATCCTCATGAGCAGGAAGTACAACGGGGAGCAGGCCGACCTGTGGAGCCTGTGAGTGCCCGGCACCCCGACAGCAGCGGGGGCGGGGGAGGGCCGCGCCCTTAAGAGCCCCTGCCCGCAGAGGCGTCATCCTCTACGCCATGGTGACGGGGAAGCTGCCCTTCAAGGAGCGCCAGCCTCACTGCATGCTGCGCCTCATGCGCTGCGGCCCCACCTTCCGGCCTGGCCTGTCCGCAGGTGAGCGCCGTGGGTCCCTCCCAGGCCTGGCGGGGGCCTGCAGCGCGAGCTGGACCTGGGTCCCCAGAAGCGCGAACACGGGGGACGGCGGCGGGTTGGCTCAGACTCAGCTGCAGGAGCACCGGGGCCCCTGAGGGCCAACCCCGGCTCAGCCTTGCCCTGGCCCCATTGGTGATGGGCGCCCACGCGAAACCGCAGCGGTGACCCCTGCCCCCGCAGAGTGCCGGGACCTGATCCGAGGTCTGCTCCAGCTGCGCCCACGGGCCCGCCTGGGCTTGCAGCAGGTGGCCGCGCACCGCTGGATGCAGCCCTCCGCGCACGCGCTCTTCCGCACCGTGCTCCGCCCCGCGCCTGAGGGGGCTGGGTGCCCACACTGCGCAGGAGAGCGGCCTCAGCACACCGCGCCCGACCCAGGCCGGCCCACAGAGATGTGGTGCTCCGCCAAGAAACCAGCCAAGGGCCAGGTCCCTGCGCCCTGCGACGAGAACGAGGCGGCAGGAGCAGACTCGGACGCCCCCAGGGGGCCCCTGCAGCAGCACCCCCCGCGGCAGGACGCCCCCAGCGAGGACGCCTCGGGTGCGGAGAGACAGGGTGCTGGGTGGGCCGGGCTGTGCTCCACGCCGGCCGTCGGGAGCGTGCCTGGGCGCTACCTGGTCAGCTGAGGGCCCGGAGAGGCCAGTAAAGCGTTTATCCTGTGTGGCTGGTGCCGATCTCTGCAGACGCAGGGCCAAGGCCCGAGCTGGCGCGTCCGGAGGAAAACAGGCCACACAACTCCAAGGCAGAGATTTAATGCAGGCGGAGGGCCGGCCCCGGCCCCGGCGGCCACACAGGGGCAGGCGAAGCACCGGGCTGGAAACAGGCAGCGGGGACACTTGGAGGGGGTCCGGGGAGATGGGGGTGAGCCAGCACCTCGGGCCTGGCAGGGGGGCCCCGGATTCCGGGTCAGGAAGCAGCACTCGGGGGCACTGCAGAGATGGGGGACCACACAAGAAGCCAGGGGAGACCCAGGCTCCAAGTGGCAGAGGGTAGTGGGGGAACGGCGGCCCCCCAGGGAGGCCCAGATGGTGGGCGAGGGGCTCTGGAGGCCCTGGGGAGGGCAGCAGGCTGGGCAAGGGCTGGGGAGCAGCTCGGAAGTTGGCCATGGGTGAGGGTAGCGCCCAGGCCGGCAGGAGGCAGCACGCAGCCAAGACAAGGGCAGGCCGGATGGTCACGGGTCGGCCCTCTGGGGCTGGTCTCTAAGGGCCCAGGGTGAGGGGCCTGGGGTGGGACTGGCAGCCAGGGCCCCTCTCCTGGGTGCCCACTACGCTGTCTGCAGGGCCTCTGGGAGCTCCAGGTGGCCTCTGGGGCTCTCTGTGCCTCCCTGCCCAGCCCCCCACACAGCCGGGAGGCGCTCACACTGCACTGGCCGTCCCCAAGGCAGGCCCGGTGGGCTCTGGCTGACCGCTGCTCCTGGCCACTCTCCTCCCAGAGCCTCCCCGCTGTTCTCCGTCAGCTCGGACCTGCCGCTTCCGCGGGCTCCGCTTCCCCAACCCCGAGCTGGGCCCAGGGTCGCGGGCGGGCGGGCTGGGGCAGGCGCGGGGCCTCAGCTGGGGCCGCCGCCCTCTGACGGGGGCTCGGGGGCCAGCGGCGGCCCCTGCCGCCCCCCCTCGCGCTGCTCCCGCTCCTGGCGGTCCAGCTGCTGCAGCTGCTGCTCCACGTCCTCAGGCACCTGCACCTCCAGCAGGTTTTCCATGCCCGGCCGCGGCTCGTCCCCAATGAGCACCTGCAGCAGGGTGGCGGTGAGCCGCTGGCCAGCAGCGCGGCGCCCCCAGCCCGGCGCCCCCAGCCCGGCGTCCACCTGGATGAGCTTCTCGCAGGCCACCCGCACGTCGGGCTCCGGCTCCCAGCCGTGCAGCTCGCGCAGGATCACGTAGGCGCCCTGGTCCCTCACCTGGCGCCGGCCAGGGGCCGTGGCGGTCAGCTGCGAGGCAGAGGTTGCCGGGGCTCAGGCCGCAGCAGGGCGGCGCCGGCGGGGGAGGGGACCCACCGGGCAGGCCCCGCCCACCAGCATGATGGCCTCGATGAGCATCTTCCGGATGTCGGCGTCCGGCTCCCGCTGCTTGTCTGGAGGCAGGTACTGCAGGTCCACGGGCAGCTCTAGGGCGAAGTGGGGACGCTGGGCCCTGCCTGAAGGCCCGTTCAGAATCCGCAGCGCCCAGTTAGCTTGCCGGGGGACACCAGCCCTGTGGCCGCTCCAGGCCTCCCTGCCCGCGGGACTCACGCTCCATCTCCTCCTCGGAGAACTCCTCAGGCCCAGCCAAGGGCAGCAGCAAGAAGGGGAGGATGTCCACCTCTGGCCCAAGCAGCCACTCGTGGTGACCTGGGGGCAGGGGCGGCAAGGACGGGGCCAGTGCAGAGGGGCCCTGGACTCACCTCCCCCCTTTCCCTCCCACCGCAACGGCCCCCACCACTCACGGTGCTCAAAGCAGCAGTTCCGAAGCGTCCCCACCACGCCGCCCCTGCGCACCGAGGAGGCTGGGCACTGGGTCAGGGGCAGCAGCCGCGGGACCGCGCACCTGGAGGGAGGGGAGCTCAGTGCCAGCGCGCTCGCCCCGCCCGCTCCCCGCGGCGCCCCGGCCTCACCTGTCGGGGTCCAGCAGGAAGGCGCGGGCCGCGGGCTGCTGACTGAGGTTGGAGAGCGTCGGCCCCAGGTAGTGCAGGGGCGCGCGGGCGTTGTAGCCGGGCGTGCACAGCGCGCGCACCAGCCGCTCCAGGCCCGATCCCCCCGGCTCGGCGGCGGCGAGCGCCTCCATCAGCGAGGCACACGGCGCCGGCTCGCGGCTGAGGTTGGCCAGCACGGCGGCCGCCTCGTCGGCCCAGGGCCACTGAGGGTCCAGCGCGCGGCCCAGCAGGCGGGCGGGCAGCCCAGGCTCAGCCGTCAGCAGCGGCTCGTGCAGGGCGGGATCGGCGGCCAAGTTGACGAGCGCACGGGCAGCGTCGCGGGCCGGGGCCGGGGCCGGGGCGCCCGCCAGCTCGGCCAGCGCCCGCAGCAGCGCCGCCTGTCCGGCCAGCAGCCGGCGGCCCGGTTCCGAGCCGGTCAGCGCCAGCACGTGCAGCGCCGCCGCCGCCTGCAGGTCGGGCCGCGCCCCGGACGCCAGAAAGGGCAGCAGCTTCGCCGCCTCCGCCTCCGGCCCCGCCTCCGCACCGGCCTCCGCGCCGGCCTCGGGCATCCGCGAGCCTGCGGGGGCGACACCGCCCACCGAGGCCGGCGCAGCAGCCCCGGGCTCCAGCATGCCGGCCGCGGCCCCGCCCACCAGGGAAGCGGAAGCAGAGCCGACCAATCCGAGGCAGCCGACTGCGCAGGGCCTTTTGGGGCCTTGGGCGGGGCCTTGGGCGCGGGGCGGGGCCTTGAGGGCGGGGCGGGGCGGGGCTGGGAGCCGCCCCGAGAGCCGCCAGTGCCTGGTTTCGGGGTGGCCGGCCCGGTGGGCTGGTCCAGCCGCTCCTGGCCCAGGGGGGCTGGAGTGCGGGCCGTCCAGCCCTCCCGGGACGCAGGCCCAGCTCTAGGCCTCGGGGCTCTACAGTCACCGCCATTCGATGCTGAGGGCCACTGGGGTCAGGGACGGCCACAGCTCGGCAGGACAGCGCGGGAGCCCAGAGAGTCCACAGTCACGGGCTCTGGACAGTACAGCAGTAAGGCAGCTGCGAGAAACCCGACTCTTACGGACTTTCACTGAAAGAAAGACGTGTGCCCAGAGGTCCGGAGTCTGCAGCTTCAGGCAAAGCTGGATCCAGCCGCACGCCCCCACCGTTCACTGTTCTGTGGCGCCCGCAGGCGGGTTTTCCCAGCGCAGCCAGCAGAGGGCGCTGGGGCTCCAGCCCAGAGTCGTGATGGATGGTTTCCTTCCCTTAGCCGGGCCTGTCCAAGAAGGCCCATAGTCCTTGCTCCTGGGCCGGCCGCGGGGGGCAAGGGGGCTCCAGGGGCCTGTGTGAGGGACAGTGCAGAGGGCGGACTTAAGCCTGCCGCGTTTGTGCTCCTGCCAAATGCCAGTCCTGGGCGGCTTGCTCAGGACACAGGGCAACACGGACAGGTGTCCGGGCCTCCCCGGCGCGCCTCTGCAGCCGCGTCCTTCCTGCTGGAGCGCTCCTTCCGCTGTGCACAGGCGGGAGCCGTTCCTCTCACTGCACTGTCTTCCCGGGCAACCGACCTCGCCTGCTGTGGTGCCCAGTCTCCCGTCTCGTCAAGTAACCTCAAGTAACCTGTCAAGTAACCTTCTCAGGGAGCTACTGGGGTGTCACTGCCAGGCCGCTCCTTGCGTGGGCCTCCTGCAAAGCCCGCAGGAGCCCGCCTCCGTGGGCCCGGGATCTCGGACCTCGCCAGACTGGCCAACAGCCTGCCCCTCTGTCAGGAGCCACTGGGGCCTCTTACGGAGGTGGACTGGCGGCGAGTGGAGGGACACACCCCGCGGGGGGTGCGCACAGAGCCGCCGCTGCCGGAAATGTCCGCTCCTCACAGACCTAAGCAGTCAGCGCGGGGCCCAGCAATTCCGCTCCCAGGTGCCACCCAAGAGAAATGGGACGGGCCGCTCACCACCTAGAGGCCGGCAGGGGCGCTGCCCCAAGGCGGGGCCACGGGGCCCCCACATGGAGCACTGTCCTCAGAGGAGGGAGCTCTAGGGACCCCCACACCATGCAGGAGGCTGGAAAATCAGGGTCAGGTGGTCCCACCACTTACTTCTGTGTGGTCCGGAGAAGAGTCTTAACCTCCTTCCACATCAGCAACCCCACGTAGAAACCGGGAGGCTGTCGCCACCCCACAGAGCCCTCAGGGGATGGGAGAGGTGAGGAGAGGAGGGGCGGGCAGGAGGCTCCCTGAGCTGGCCACCAGAACGGCCGGTGTCCAGCTCAGGGAGCCTCCTGCCCGCCGTGGGCGGATGGGGACGCAGAGCCGCATGTCAGTAGCCGGAGTCCTGCTCCTCTATTTCTTTTTTTTTTTAAAGATTTATTTATACATACAAGAGCTGGGGTGCAGGCCAGAGGTCTGTGGGGGGTGAGAGGACTCCCCAGAGACAGAGTGGGGAGCAGAACAGGCGGGTCCACTGAAACACACTGCTGAGGGGGCAGCGGGGAGACAGGAGGGGTCTGCTGCGCCCTGTGGGCAGCTCCCTGGCCGGGATCGAACTCGTGCTGCAGGGGCTGCGACAGCTTTGTAGGCTGAGACTTAACCCCTGCGCCCCCAGGGTTCTCTGCTTCTGTTCTCTCTTCACCAGCTCAGTGCAGGCAGTCACCAAGCCCAGCGTGTGTGGTGTCTCAAGGTCTCAATAAGGCCGCTCACCCAGACAGCTCTTCACTTGCTAGTGAGAACTGCAGGTGACCCAGGGTCATTACCCCACCCCAGGGTCATTGCCCAGGGCCACTGGGGCCTTAGGGCCCCACCCCGGCTACGTAACCACAGCAGACAGGACGCGCCTCGCTGCCCGACCTCATGTCCGGCCTTGCCACCGGTGTGGACCACCGCCCGGGCGGGGCAGGCCAGACACAGACCAGCGCTGTCCTTACCCGGAATGGACAAAACCGGACCAAACCGGAACTGGGCGCGCTTCACGGGCCCGTCTCGAGCCCCGTGAGACTCGCCCGGGAGCTTTCAGTAAAGGCCCCTGACGGCCGCTTTGCCTGGACGGGCCCTTCCTCGCTGCGGCCTTTTCCCACTTCGGCTTGTCCTTGGACTGGTCCTTGGGGCCGTGGGAGGAGGCGCGTGGCGTCAAGGCGTGCAGGGACCCGGGGAGACCCGTGGGGCGGGACGCTGCCGCTGACAGCTCCGCCGAGACGTGGGGCTCGGCGCGCGGGCCTTGGGCTCCCCTCTCTGGCTGGTGGCTCTCCCCAGAAGCCGGCGCCCGCACCCGCAGGGCAGGCTCTTCAGGAAAGCGACCGCGGTCCCAGGGGGCTCGCTCTGGGGCGGGGGCTCAGCCTCTGCGGATTTCTTCTCTGGGGCTGGCCTGGTCACGTCTAGGAGGCTGGTCAGTCTGGAGGGACCGGGGATCTGGGCAGTGCCCGCCACCTCCTCGCCCCTGCGAAGATGCCGCCCCAGGCCCCTTCCTGCACGCTCCTGGGGCTTCGTCCCTGCAGCTGGTTTAGGGGGCGTTCCTGGCCCCGGCCCCACCCCCAGGATCTGTCTCCGCCCCCCACGCCCCCGCGCCTCCGCCCCTTTAGCCTCAGTCCGCAGCTTGGTTTGACTTCGCTCTGCTCCTCCGGGTGGGCCCCCCAGAAGGAGCCTTAGACGGCGGGGGCAGACGGGGGCAGGCCTTGGGGCCTCAGAGGCCCTCCTTTGGGCCAACCCTGATTGGCTGGGCGTTTACCCACCAGGGGAGGGGCGACTTCAGGGGGTTCAGGGAAACACAGTCTTCCCCCCACTCTTTGGGCACAGGGTCCTGGGTACTGTCACCTAAGTCTGCTTTGTCTCTATACAGCAGGGGGCAAGTTTTGGGGGTGCTGGGTGCCCTCGATCTGTCCACGCTAACAAAATATCTTTCAAAACTCAGAAAAGCACCATCCTTCTGACGCCGTCTTATAAAAAGACTATAAATTAGACCCAGCTTGTTGGCAGCCTGTGCCCCCAGGAGAGCCGGAGTCTTCGTTTTCACCTGGGCACTCTGCACGCGGAGCTCCAGGAGGTGAGAAGTCCTGCAGACAGGCCCACCTCACAGAATTGACTCCGTTTCTGAGGAGGTGCTGGCCTGTGTGCATGTTCCCTGCTAACTAGAGAAACTTCTGTCAACAGTAACTTAATAACTTGTATGAGCTTAAACACAGGGCCTCCCTGGTGGAGCTGTGGGTGGCTGCTGGGCGAGTTTGATGCCGGGCTGGGGAGCTTCCCACAGGGCGCAGCAGACCTCTCCTGCCTCCCCGCTGCCCCCCCAGCAGTGTGTTTCTGATCTGCCTGTTCTGCTCCCCGCTCTGTCTCTGGTGAACCCTCTCACTGCCCCACACCTCTGGCCTGCACCCCAGCTTGTGTGCATAAATAAATAAAATCTTAAAAAAACAAACCCTGGGCTGGGAGAGTTAGAGTCTCTCCGCCGCCTCCCCTGCCGCACGATCATGCAGACTCGGAGTCTTTGTAACGGCGGAGAACTTCCCCCGCTGTCCGGGCACCAGACGACAGCGGAAGAGATGGAGTGAGATGCGCGGGACACCAAAGACGAGGCTCTGGCAGCCCCCCCAGGGGAGTCCCTGCGCATCGCCTG
>PVIJ01014923.1:0-38580 GCA_004024925.1 Scalopus aquaticus
AGAAGATGTGGTACATATACACAATGGAGTACTATTCAGCATGGAAAGAAGATAAACACATGCAATTTGCAGCGACATGGATGGAATTAGAGGGAATCATACTCAGTGAAATAAGCCAGAAAGAAAAAGAAAAATATCGAATGGTTTCACTTATAACAGGACTATAGGGAGGCTGGGTGGGAGAGAGACACTCAGCGGTCGGGGGTGGGGGTGGGGGTGGGGGGAGGGGAGGATAAGGGCACAAAATGGAAGAGAGGAGAATACAGGGGACCATGGAGATGGATCACGGGTGAATTGGTGGTGGGCTGCCCAAGGGGAATACAAAATGTAAAAGACATAAATAACAATAAAAAAAATAAAGAAAGAAAGAAAGAAAGAAAATGAGAAGGATAAAAAAAAAAAACAATATAGAGTGAGTTAATTTTAAATAACCAAAAGGAAAATTGCCCTCACCTGACCTCACCAGGTGAGTCCTAAAAAGGGAGGTCTAGAGACCTAAAAGAATGTCTAACTGTCCTGGAAGAAAGTAGTCCATGATTTCTATAATTGCAGGGATATCAATCTGCCGATAAACAAGTGACTTTGGAAGAGGAGCTAAGCTTCAGATGAGACCGCAGTTTGAGTTGCATCTTGAGTAGAGGACTCAGCTAAACTGTGCCAGCCTCCTGGCCCACAGAAATTGGAAGATTACAAATGTATCCAGTGTGAAGCCACCAATGTAGAGGAAATTTATTAGACACAATAGAAAACTGCCACATATTAAATAAAGATAATAATGCAATTATTGGTTAAGTCACACAGATGCAAAGATCTATGTTTGTTTTAAATTACAGCATTTTAAACAAGGTTTTTTTCCACCCTCTGAGTTCGATTCTACTTATTTACAAAAGTGAGAAGCTTGGACTTACTTTTTATGTCTTTTCTTCATCTATTTGCTTACAAGTTGATACACCTGATAACATATCTTTAAAATCTTGAATCTGGAAAAAAATGAAATTGTCAAGAACAGCATTTTCTTACAATATGCTAAAACTCACAATTCTATGCCTTTGCTCCACATCAGAGATGCCCCCTTGCATCTCAGAGATTGCCCCTCTTTTACTTTCTCTCTTTCCACACCTCATTTAAAGCAGGTCTCTACAAATATCATAGTGTAAATGATTAATACAAGCTTAGGAGGCCCTATCAGGAGACTCTACAACTAGGCCACAAATGCAGTACTTCCCTTTATATAAGGTACCAGTTTCCATTAATAACTTTAAAATAACTATAGAAGTCAAACTAGAATCAATTAAAATGAATAATATACTCAAAACACCTGGGTAGTATGACCCTAATTCCAAGAACTATAAACTTGAGAATAAAACATCATGTGAGCTCATTTCAATTAAATTATCCTGGGTGAATGCTCAATGCCCAGAATGTTTTCATACATACTAATTAAATTACTATTTATTTTAAGGTTGGAATTAAATATTTTTCTCTTCTCCCAGGATTTCCTTCTTTTCCTGGATTCAGCACATACTGAAGTGCCCACACAGCTATGGCGGTGGGGGGGGGGGTGTTAGCAATAAATCTTACCTCATAAGGAGAGAAGTTGCATTTTAAGTACAACTATGCTACTATGAAGATAGCAGATATTGACTGTAAAATCAGTGATTTACTGACATAAATGACACCTACAGCAAAATAGCATATTCTTGCTTATATTTTAATGATGTTACTCTCATTGCAGTGTAAGGATTAAGAACGAGAAGTAGATAACCCTAGAGGGAAATCAGTTAAGAGAATTTTGCCTAATAGTCCTTAATAAAGATGATGGTGTGTTAAGCAAAATTAAAACAATGACATTAGGGGTAGGAGAAAATATTTAACTCAAAGAGCATAAAAGAGGTTAGCTTGACTGAGCTTGGTTAGCTAAAATAGTGAGGCCAATCAAGGTAGTGTTCATGTCTCTGCTGGGGACAGGAGAGGGAAGAAAGACAAAAACATTTCAAGGGTGAAGTCCAGTTGGTAGTGTGGAATGGAGGTCTTAAATGCTTCATTTATAAGAGGCCTGATTGATCTTGCAACTCTCCATATTTGTCTACCAGGGAATTGGAGATAAGAAACTAAAACTCAACAAGTATATCTGAGTTGAAGAAAAATTGTAAATCACTAGGATTTGGACAAAAATTGAAATTAGAGGAGTTGATTGGATTGTCCAGGTTGTGTGAGAAAAGAATGCAGAGACCAGAAGCTAACATTTGATGACTGGGCAGGGGAAGAGGATCTTGCAAAGGACATGAGAACAAATAAAAATTAGGGCAGTGTTATGTCACAGAACACAAACTGAAAGGAACAGTTTAAACAGTTTCAGATATCACTGAAAAACTTAGTAAGGGATAAGTTGCATTTGACATTCAAGTTCTATTGCTATAATTAAATAAAATACTGCTATAATAAGTAAACACAATCTCATTCCAATGTGTCTTTGATTTATGTGACAAAACTGCCTAGCTTCTGAACAAATTGGTTTTCTCTACTTTGTGGACATAGGTAGACAACACATTCAGTTCTTCCTTCTTATGGAGTGAAATCATATGACCAAATACTGGCAAAACTAAAGCCAAGTCACAGTGAAAATTCAAGAAGTATTGGTTCAGGAGTTTGGATGTAATAGAACCCATTTATGATAGATTTCAAATATGTTTAAGAGTGAGACTTACAGTATCCATAGAGTCATCAAATGTTGATATAGTAAAATAGCATGGAATGTGTGGTTTAAACAACAAACATTTATTTGATAGTTCTAGGGGCTGGAATATCCAAGATCAAGAAGATGAAAGATTTAGGGCCTCCCTGGTGGTGCAGGGGTTAAAGTCTCAGCACTACGAAGCTATAGGCAGCTCTGTAGCACAACTTGGACCCCAGGTCAGGGAGCTGACCCACAAGGTGCAGCAGACCTCTCCTGTCTCACCCGCTGCTCCCCTCAGCAGTGGATTTCCATCGATCTGTCTGTTCTGCTCCCCACTCTGTCTCTGGTGAATCCTCTCACCCCCTGCTCCCACCCCACACAACTCTGGTCTACACCCCAGCTCTTGTATACATAAACAAATAAATCCTTAAAAAAAAAAAAAGAAGAAGCTGAAAGATTTGATTTCTGGTGAGAAATCAATTCCTGGCCTTCTGACTATGTCCTCACAGGGTCTCCCCTGTTCTTGCCATGGACCAAGAGGAAGCAAACTTTCTGGTGTCTTTTCTTAAAAAAGATACTAATTCTGTCATGGGGACTTCACACTCATGACTTCATTTAAACCTAATTAAATCCTAAAGTTCCCACCACCCCAAACTTCCTCAGTAGATATTAGGGCTTCAACAATAGAATATATCTTTGGGGTTGGGGGAACACAAACAATCTGAACATAATGTAGACTAAAAATGGGAAACTCTAAGATAATTCTGATTGACAACCATCTTTAGTGGGGAATTTAGAAGCCAGGAAGACTTTCTATTTGGATGTCCTTGGTTTGGTGTAAGAGCATAAGAGGAGCTCCCCTCTTCCTCCCATAGTTCCTGGTTTGGACATGCAGCAGAGCTTGTACCTGGGTCAGATGTGGGGCTGCCTCAGCAGGCAGGTGCAGTATGGTGTGACTGGGTCCACTATGAGGCCCCCTGAACCTACTAGTCACCTGTTGATGACTGACTGCAACACAAGCTAGGCTTGGGTTTTGAAACATCAGGTGGCTTTGGAGACACACTGGTCAGGTTTGAACCCAAGTGGTGCCATGCAGGTTTTAAAGTTTATGTGATTTTGTAAATGGACCAATCAGATTTGAGCTCTCACTGGCAACACTCAAGTCTTGGGAATAGTAGCAACTTTGAAAACAGCCAATCTGCTTTAAAAGGCAGGCACCATCAATGGAATACAAGTCAGGGTGATAGCCTGATTCACTTATTAATAAGGAGACTCTTGTTGGACACTCATTCATCAGGACTTTTATTCATGGAGACCTTCACTCATCGGGAGATCTTTGCATCTGATCTCTGCTTGGAACTTCTGCCTGACTGCTGATTCTACTTCTGGCTCTGCTTCCGTATCCCCTGCTGACTGGTGCTGCTGCCCTGTGCCTGGCATCTTTAAGATTTGGACAATGCTGGTGTATACCTGGTGCCTCTAAAAAGCTGTAACTCTGGTGTCTGATCCGCCACATTGTTGCCTACTGACGGGCACTACTGACTTATTGTCACTGCTGGTCTGTGCCTGGCCACCTTTAAGAGCTGTCCATCACTTCCGATCCTCTGGCACCATCACTCACTGCCACTCCCGCCTCCAGCATCTCAGATGCTGTCCAGCCCAGCCTTGGATTTTTGCTCTGCTGCTGCCTCAGTAGCACCACCTGTGACCACCTCGAGCTGTCTCTATGAGTGGGGTCCTCATCTAACACTTACTGGTATATCATCCGCTCCAGGCTCTCACTGAAGGGACAATGCCATTTTGCACACACAGCCTTTGGTTTGGACTACTGAACACTGCAGCAATCCATTTGTGACTTTAAAAACTCTTACCTTTCTTTCCAATTTCCCCTTTGTTAATAAGCCCTGTTGTGTGTGGTTTCGAGAGCAGTTAGTAAGTGAGCAGTTTGGAGAATTTCAACAGAAGACAATGTTATTTAACCTGAAAGGCAGATGGTTATCTGCAGCTGATCATTTCCTGGGTCAAGTGAAGATGTATGTGCTGCTATTTTTCCAGGCAAACTATCATGGTGCCCCTTCAGGGGTCTGGGAGTTAGGGGGAAGATAGGTTGGTTCTCAGTTCTAATCTATAATAGAGCTTGAACTGAAGTGAAGCATTGTTTTAAAAGATTGACTTATGAAAGCCCCAAGGCATGTTCTTCCATGTTATTTTGTTTGTCTGTCTTTTGCCTTTGCTCTATATCTCGCAAATACTGCAAGATAGGTCTACTTGGACCCCTGAATCAATATTTGGAAGAAAGCCCAATCAAGAATATCATTTTGAGATTTCCATAATAAAGATATGTTTCTGTTTTGTTAGTTCTTTAAGAATAAAGTTTTATCTATTTTTATCAGATACATTTTGTAAAATATTCTGTAGTGTTTATCTTTAATTTCATCTTAATTTTTAAAATTTCTACTGTAAACATATCTTTTATAATAAGGAAAATAGATTATATAAAATTGGACAATAAGTTCACATGGAGAAGTTATTTTATGATATTTAGTTTTCTTTAGCTGTTAAGATGAAAAATTATTTTTATGATTCATCACATTCTTCTATCAAGAATAGTGTATGATTTATAAGATCAGTTAATGTAATCAAGGTGGAAGGTGAGAACATTTGCAGGGAGGCTGGTGATCCATCTATGTATGTATTATGAAAATTTTACTTTTCATGATGATTGTAGACATTAAATGAAAAATGATGAAAGAGATTGTGTTAAATGGGAAATGCCTCATAAGGCAATGATGCTGTGTTAATTGGAAAGGGAAAGGATTTCCCTTTCCCTGTGGCTAGTCAGTCCCACTGCCTAGGATAGAATTAGGAAAGGATTGAATATTAGGGAATAATTGCTTTGCAGGCCAAGCTTTAATTTTCAGTTTTCCTATGTTTGCGGAAAAGCAAGTCATTTTATTCTTATTGCAATAAATTACAGATTACTTCATAGCAACATTGCTCCTACTTGTCTTTGTATCTACTTCAACATCTGGCATATCTCCTTAAACACATGAGTCCCTTAATAAATTTTTTCCAAGTAAATTGACTTGAAGCATATCTATAATCAGGAACAGTTTTCAATTGCTAATAAGTCCACATAAATCACCTATTACTAAATTATCAATCTTCCTTCTGTTCAAAGAGTAGATTCCAGAAATCTCACTTATCTCTCTAAACATTTCAATGGGTACTACACTGGTCACCAAACTTTTTTGTACAAATAAATTATACAGGCCCATTACAATGTTACTGTTCATAAAGGGAATTGTTACTTAATTAAGTTTAAGAATACCTATTATATATAAAAAAAACAGTATTATGGAAACTGAAATGAGCAATAAACCAAAGTCTTGACTCCACTCCACTAAAGTTATTTGCATCATAACCCCATTTGTGACTTCACAGACATCACCAGGAAGCCTCTCTCTACTGTGAAGAGGCCTGATCTTCCAAATAAGAAATATCGTGGGGTAAAGCAGTGATATGATCTGCTCAATGTCACTCTCTAATTGACAGAATTATCATCCCATCTCAAGTATACCCAGGTTTTAGAACCAGCACTCTTTTATCATATCCATTGTCTACATTCAAAGTGGATGAAGTATGCTATTTAACAATAGCATAATGCATTTTCCAGAGTACTTGACAATATTCATTGCTGATGAAAACTTTTATCTCCTCGAAGCTATTATATTCTCATTTCATAGGTTTACAGGCTTGTACATATGACTACATTCCTTATTTCCATTGTAGTTCTAAGATTATTTTTTCAACACATTCTTCTTTTTTCACTCTCTTCAGCTCTTACAGATATCGTTCATCTCCATGTATACTGCTAATTAACTTGTGTAGAATGATGGAATTTAAATTTAATCTTAGAACACAATCCTGAATCTCAGCTGTGCATATTGAAATGACCACAGGTTATTACTGGAGATATATCAAAATATTTTATATAAATAGCCTTATTAGTATTTCTCACTACTCTCAATACACACGTGCACACACACACACACACACACACACACACACACACAGAGACATTACTGCTCTTTCAGTATTCTCTAAGGGAACAAACCACTCATTATTCATCCAGTTATTGAAGAAAATACATTATAATGGGCATAACCTTCATTTTTCTATAGTCATTTCATTTCCAAGTCATGCCAATATTATAAACTCAGTCAATCACTCCATCCTCATTCTTATCTCAGATTCACTGTTCTGTGAACTATAGAGCTATCAGGAAAAGACCTGATTTAAGGTTATCAGATTATTCTTATTCTTCTTATAATTATATTATTCTTATAATATATAATATTATTATTATTATTATTATTTTCTTCTTTTTTATTTTTGTTCAGAGGAAGCTGATTTCACTGTTGCCCACTGGAAATCTGTGGTGGTCTCTGACAATATCTTGGTGCCTGGCCTCTGACTAATTGCAGTCAGATTTGATGAGGCTCTCATGTGTCAAAGTGAACTGAGGGAGTGAGGCCAATTGGAACTGATAAATGACCCAAAGAATCTGGTGCCAGGTAGTTCTTAATGAGGTGTGATGGGGTGGAGACATGCTCAGTTACCAAAAACATCTTAATTAATGATCTCAAAGTAGGAGAAAACAATGTATCTGGCAATTGGCTGTTAATAAGGAATATCGGATATGCTATTATGAGTCTGAGATTTAAAAAGAGATACGCTTGATTAGACAAGTTTTTTTAGAAAGTTATTCAATTGTTATGTTTGCATTGGAATACAGCTCTGACAGGAAGACTAGAGAATAATATATAATAACAGATCCTCAAGGTGAACATCTAAAAGAACAAGTATGAATTATTTAATATTGTCTGGTTTTTCAACTAATCATCACACTTTTTTTTTTAGAAAAAAAGTGGAGATGAAAATGAAGGTGGCTTAGGAAGTTAAATTAAAATTATAGCTACTCAGTGGCAGAGGTGGTATTATAATATTGATTGTTTAATTAATGTTCTGGCGTTGTTACCCATAATAACAATCTAGAGGAAACAACTTAGAAATAACCCAATATCCAATATTTACCATCATCCTCACTCCAATATTTTTATTGTCTTTTACATAGAACACTATGCTTAGCACAATGTACTTGGTGTTTCAGAGATAAAGATACTTTTCCTGGCCTTAGCTACTGTGAGTTTCCTGGTGATCACAGGACAGTAATATGAATGCAGGGAGCAAAATAATACCCCTTCACCAGCAAACACTGAAGATGTCCACATCCTCATCTCCAGAGCTTGGCAAATTATATGCACAGCAAAAGGGACTTGGCAAATGTCATTCAGGTGATAGGCCAAAAATGGGAGATTATCCTGCATTATTCAGGTGTGCCAAAAAACCATCCAGGCCCTGAAACTCAGCGAAGTTGATCAGGCTGCAGTTAGACAGCTACAGATGAAGGTGAGAGGTACAAGTCCCCTCCCCACCACTGCTGGGTGCCACAAACCAACACAAATGAGTGTTTTCAAGAAATGAGCAAAATCCCCAGGGACAGCCAGCTCAGAAAAGGAGACTGAATTCTGCCAACAACATGAATAGCCCTGGAGGTGGATTCTCTCCCAGTCTCCAATGGTGAATGTGACACTGACGGTACATTGACTTGTGTCTACAAGACTCCAAGTACAGGAGGCGGCCACACCATGATCAACAGAATTGCAAATAAGTGGAGGAAGTTTTTGGTGACTGTAAAAAATTGTTATAGCACTGCCAGACAGCTGATACACTCCATACTATGCCTAAGGAAATTTCAGGTGCATAATTATCACTTATTCACTCACATAAAGACAAGAAATCTAGAGTGGCTCAAAAGAAAGTGGGAGTTTTTTTGGTTTTTGTTTCCCTTAAATGTGTTCATTCTCAATTATTTAGTAAGATGACTTATTATACATGTTGGACTTATACTTTTTAAAGTTTCATTTCAATGATGAAACTAATATGTGCCTGAAAAAGATCCAAAAATAGAGAAGTGTGTAAATTTATAGATCTTTTTTATAGGTAATATATTATCATAGCTAAAGATTCAGGAAAAAAAATATGAAAAACACTCTTTCCCATATCTCTTTCTTTGTGACTAGGTTTTCCTAACCCTAAATGGACAACTACATTTTTACATTCATGTGTGGCCGTCTAGAGACTTTATGCATGTATAAGCAAATATAAATATCTATTTACCTTTTTGTAACTTATTTTTTAACATGTATCCTGTCACAGTATCCTGTACATTTTTAACTTAAAAAATATATATTGGATAATTTTCTTGTCCATACATAAAAAAATTAATTGAATTAATATGATTGAACAGTCACTTATTCAGAACAATTTCTGAGCAGAGGAAATTATAAAATGTATATACAAAATATTTACTTTCATCAATTAGCATCTCACCCAGTAATGGGTAGAATGACTTCACAAAGCTAACACATAAGATAGGTTTTAATAAGCTCCACAAGGTCACTGTAAGCTCTTAGAAGCGTAGCAATATTAAGAGGGTAGGTCACTTCCAAATTTTAAATATTCTTGAATACCTACCTGAGACAAGCAATTTATGGTGTTGAAAAAAATAGAAGTCTTCTAAGGAGGCAGCAAGTGCAGGAAGAACTCCATGATCAGAAAATCTGACTTGGTAGAGGAAAAAATGAGCAAAGTGGCGGATGAGGAGATAAGGTATTGACTATATAATGATGCCAGGTAGAGAAGTTTGACATCAAAAAGAGCTACGAGGTGAAAATCTGACTCTTCTATCTACTGGCTCATTACTAGTTGATCTAGGGCAGTAGGGACCTTATTTCTGAGGTGGCGAGGGAAACTCTCTCTGAGAAGGCAGCGTTGAGTAGGCACCTATAGGAGTGTGATAATGTTAGTTATGTAAAGACTCATGGAAGAATGTCCTAGGAAGCATGAGATTAAGAGTGAAATGTGAGATGAAATGGAAAGGTGGGTGTGCCTGAACCTCAGAGAGCAAGGAGGACAACGACAGGTGGTAAGATTGGAGAAAAGAGGACCCAGCTCATACTGATTGTCTCTGCCAAGATAATGAGCACATGTTTAATAATACATGAGATGAAGATACATTGGAATGTTTTAGAGTAAATATGATGCAAAGAGAGAGATTAGTTAGTACAGTGTCTGCTTCATGGTTATTGTTCAAAAATGATGACTGTTATTCTTAATCTAGACTAGAGAGTTAGTATGAGAGTCATTTAATAGACTGCATTTATAGGTCCACAACAGACTATACAAATTATTTTATTATGTAGAAGACACAAACAAAGTTTGGAAGCTGATAAGCTTAGTTCAGCAGTTTACAGACCTGACAGTAACTAACTTCAGCTGGTGAGCTGTAACAGTAAAGCACGTAGCAGATATAAGCAAAAGGATCCAAGTTTAACAGCTCATTTGGATTCCATTTCTCCCTTGGGAAATGACAAGAAAAGATGCCTATTAGCAATGAATCAGAAGTAACTTTATGTAAGTAGACCAGAAGAGAGCGCAGAGAGGGTGAGTTTAAAGTGTTAGGAGATGTGGTTGGAGTCAAGGCAAGGGCTAGATATTGAAGGACCCTGCAGTCCAGTGTAGCTTACGACCTTAACTTTGAGTGAGAACAGAATTCACTGGAGATTTTGGCTTACGGAGTAGAAAGACTCTTATTTTTAAAACTCACTCTGACTTCTCTGTGGGGAAAGAGGTGAAAAGTGAGGCCAAATAAGAAGCTAACAAAGTCATCTAAGAGGAAGATGGTGATAACATGGACCTGGATGGTAGTTGTGGATTGTTGCTAATTGATTAGATTTTGGAAATATGCCAGTGGAAAAGCCAATGGGATTTGCTAATAGGTTGTACACTGTGAGATAGAAAGAAGGCTCAAGGAGGTAAAGTGATGAAAATAGCACATTACCTCTGTGTTTTCCTACACAAAACTTATGATCCCAGTTTAATCATGAGAAAAACATAAGACAAATTGTGCTTGAGAGACATACAACAAAATATCTAACAATGACTACTCAAAACTGGCAAGGTCATCAAAAGGCAGGGCAAGTCTAAGAACCAGGTAGAACAAAGGAGAGTCTAAGGAAGCAAAACAAGCAAATGTAATGTGGTTTCCTGGACGGCATCCTGGAATAGAAAGGAGCATTAAGTAAAAGCCAAGGAAATGTGAATGAAGTAGGAACTGCAGCTAATACAAAGATATTGATATTGGTTCATTAATTGTTACAAATTTCCCATTCAAATATAAGACTTTAATAATAGATGAAACTGGTACCAAGGTGTATGGGAACTCTTGATCTTATATGCATGTGTGTGTGTGTATTAATATATCTATAAAACACACTAGTAGAATAAAAAACGACTTCAACTTTAATGTGCAAAGCAACTAGAAAAATGCAGTTGCCATTTCTATAGGGTGGTTCTGTGAGGTAATAAATACAAACTGCTTCTCCCTTCCTCCCTGACATCCCCACTCCCTCGTTTAGACACACAGACCCAGGATTTATTTGCCAAATGAGGGACCCAGACAACATAGTCAGAGGAGTTAAAATGAGTTTGAATTTCCTGGGGAGGAGTCTAGGAAGAAGTGAAACTTGAGAAAGTCTTTGAAGATCAACATGATATGCAAATGTAGAGAAGAAAAAAGTCTTCAACTCAAGAACTTTATTCATTGTTTTGTAATCCCCACATTCTTAGTTCACATCTTTCCTCCCCTCTTTAGTTGATGCCTTTTGCCATTTAGTTGAGTTGCTTTGATTAACTTTTGCCCTTTTCTCACATTCATTTGTTTTCATTTTTCTCAAGGAATGTTTATTAAGTAGCAGATAGCCCTCTGGGGACACATTAATTTTCTTAGGGATCCTTCCCTATTCTGAGTTGGTGTCCTTTATCTCCTCATTCCATTTGGCTGCAATCACCACTTTTTCCTGTCTCATGGAACATCTCTGATGAATTGTGTGCTCTCATTGATATTATTACAAATAAGAGATGCAACTCCCCACCATCTGCAACATCAGTGCTTCCAGAGACACATTAGCTGCATTTAAAACAATAACTCCTTCATAATATTCTAAATGATTCCGTTGGCTCATAAGAGCAGAAATGATCTCAAACATTCTATTCTCAGTCATATTTTCTTCAGTCAGCACTGAAATAAATGTACTACAAAGATGGAGTCCTGCATATATGCAACATTTATTCTTAACAATTTTTAATTACCTATTTTTAGTTATTAACCAGTTTATCTCTTAGCATCTGTATGGAATAACTAGAAGAGTAAATAATTAGTAATTATTCCTGAGGCTTATTTCTCTCCCTCTTTTTCTTTTTTATTATCCCCCTCTCCTTCTGTTGATTGTTAAAGGAAAACAGAGAAAAAATCCATTATTTCTTTGCTGATTTTATGTCATTAACAGATTTCTTTTTTCCCTTTTGCCAACTGTTTTCAGCCAATGGGTAAGGCTAAGAAATTTACTAATGCAGATATTCAAGTATGGAGAAACATGATGCAATAAATAAAAATAATCATTAAAAAGTGTGTGGTTGTTTACACTTAATTACTTGCGTCTGCTTTCTCAAGAATTTCAACTCAGAGTTGTGAAGAACAGAATCTGCCCTCACATTTCTGGTTAGCTCTTTCTCACTTGGTTATGTCTAACAATAGAGAACTGGCACATTTTAAAAAATGTTCAGCTTTATTATGTAATTAATATATACAGCTGTGAGATATTTAAGGTATACATCATGGTGAAACAATTCCCCTACTTAAGATCTTTTCTCTTGAAACATCTCAGTTATCCAATACAGCTCTTAACTGTAGTCATGTTTTACATCAGACCCACAGACTATTTGTTTCATAGCTGAAAGTTTGGAAGCTTTTACCAACCTCTTCCAGTTGGGCTTATTACACCCAAGCTACTGGTAATCAGTTTTCTACTCTCTGGTTCTGTGATTTTGAGTGATTGTTGGTTTGTTGTTGTTTGTTTTTAGATTTTTTTTTTTTTAGCAGTGATACCAAGAAATATTTCTCCTTTTCTGTCTGGTTTACTTCCCTTAGCCTGCTACCCCAGCTACTTTATGGCTCCCTCTTGCCATACCTTGACTCAAATAGAGTAGAACAGCATGGTGTGCCGATGATAGAATTTCTCACAACCTCCTTCAAACTCTTGCTGCCAGTCCACGGTAGCAGAGCAGGAGGAAGGGAAACACTGAAGCAGGCTTGGCATTGGCGCTGGCCATTCTTGTTCCCTCTCAGACAGACACCACATTTCTGTCTGCAGGTCATCATGCAGTCAAAAGTGGCAAGGCTTCAGAGTTTGACTGGTTGCATTCATTTGCATGAAAAAGGAACTGTCAGAGAGCTGTTCAGAGAGAGATGAACAGCTATATCTGTGGTCTTCAAAATAGAGTCCAGACTGTTCCAAATGTGATTACAGATCCAATTCAGTGAAAACATTCAACTCCAAATTAAAATTACATCATCATGACACAATATCTTACCCATATATATATAAATCCACCTTCCATGGTGAATTGTTCAGGGATAGACTGTCTCAAATGAGGTATGCAGCAAATTTTCCAACTATACCATCAACCATATAATAAAAGTAAATCCAACAGATGACTGAGAGACAACAATGAAGCCTAGGGCCAGGCCAAAAGTGAAACACATTTAAAGAGTTTGCAGGGTGAGCGGAGTCCATATTTTTTTAAGAACTGTGAAGGAGCTCCTCTTGCACTTTCTCAGGAGCAGAGTGGGAGGCATAACGAGAGAGTCTGCTATAAATCATCCAACATGTTTCAAAGCTAAATTCCACGGCCAATATCCAAGTATCTGTAAGAAAGAGCTAGGTAAGAAGATAAAAAGAGCAAATGAACTGTGGCTAACATACTTACTTGAGAAATTGAGAACATTTGTTATCTCAGAACCTGAAAAAGATGGCTAACTTTCCCTTCAACAAAGAAACAGATGCAGGGAATTACAAGGAGTAGAGTTCATGCCAGGATCTCAAAATAAACATGGCAAATTGGTACCAAACCTAAATGTCAGATGTGGTGAAAAACATTAGGGCAGGAACCCAAGAACTATTTCTGGAAACAGAAGAGACAATATTTTGTGATGATCAGAAATACTTGTGACCCAACTGTGGTACTCAAGAAACTGGGATATGAGACTGGCTAAATATTTTACCATTTCACGTAACGACCAAGTCAGAATGATTATAAGGTGCTAAGACTAATCCAGTTTTATTTTACACCACAGGTTGGTGTGAGTGGGAAAAACATGATTATTTTATAACTGAAAAATTTCCAAAATGGTCATCCCTTACCTAGTTCTTGTTGAAGGACTTCAGTGAAACCAAAGGCCTTAATTTTTCCTTACACTCTTCTTTCTAGTAGTTGAATAATGAAGTATCAGTAGGGAACTAAATCTGGCTCCAAATTCTACCTTATTTACATATTAGTTTTGTGCCCTGTGGTATACTTAGCCTTGTAAATTTCCTTTTTATAATAGAAAAAAATGGGGGAGAATATTTTAAGCAATATAATATTTAGAAATCCATAGATGTAATTATCTCTAGATATATAATATCTAGATATGTAATATCTAGAATACTTTTAAAATATATATTTACACATATATGTAAATATGTATATATCTATACCTATACCACATATATCAGAAAATAAAATACTTGAATATTTTCTGATTTGCTTGTTATTATGGATTTGTTTGTCCAGTCCTTTAAAGAATCTAATGATTAAGATTATTGCTTCTTTAGTGGGAGAAGCAAGGTAGCAATGACCACATAGATATTTGTTTAGATAATGTGAATCTCTACGTGTCTTTACAGCCTCCCCATGATATTGCCTCCCAAAGTACAAGCCTCTAGTCTAGAGCTGGCCTTCATAGATAATTTGTCCCTAGATTGTAAACTTCTAGAGAAAATGAATGGTGTCTTAGTTATCTTGTATATCCAATACCTGCCACAGATTTTAGAAGTTAGTGAGGACTAAGAAAGTATGGTCCAGATAATCAAGTGAGGTCATATGACATGACAGCTTCAGTTATGAGGATATTAAATGGTGTCACATAAAGTTAATGTATCTTTTAAGTCCCAAATCTGAAAAAAATACAAATCTCCTCAAATTGACTTTTCATCAAGAATGGCATCCTTCCAAGGTAAATTTTTAATAGTGTATTCATTGCTGCCAGTTGGCTACTATTTAGAAACACCCTGCAGGACTCACAACTGAGTCTACGTGGTTTACCAAGACCAGTTTTTCTTGGCACCCAGGCCAGCCTTCCTTGGCAGAGCTTGAATTATAATCTCTGCCCTTCCCCCCCACCACATCCACAGCACCTTTGGACTACCAAAATCTATGATCTCTGGTTAGCTTCTTAGTCTCTCAGCCCCCATTTCCTGCCTGGCTTTTTGATCTCTAAGCCAGTTACTATAAATTCTTCCCCAAGAAGAAACGTATGCCAAACGGTGGACTTATTTCTTTATGCTCCTGTTCTCTCAAGCATCCTGACCCCTGAAGTCTTGGCTATATCAATTTTTCTGAATCTAATTCTTTCCTCTCCAGTCCTGTAATATTGCCACCATTTTTTGTGTAATATTGCTGTAATATTGCCAGCCTCTCAGTCTCTTAAAACACAATGGACTGTAGTGGACTGTGGGTACCTTGGTGGTGAGTGGGGTATAGTAAAATAGATCTGAAAGGTGTGATCCTATACCTCTGAATCATATATAGTGTTACAAATCAATGTTATCTCAAAAAAATTAAAAAGCTAGTTTCATCTTTCAGCCCCTAGAGCCTTTGAATATGTACAAGCCTTGAGGGGCAAGAAAGTGGAACAAGGTGGAAGACATATCCTTGGGTATTTTCCATTTTGCTGGGATCCTTACTTCTAAATCCCCTGTAATTTTGATAGCTTCCAATTGCCTAAAAATATTTTTTGATGTGTATATATTTTGCATTTTCCTAACTTTCAAAGACTTTAATTTTGGACTTTCTTTTTTAGCAATATCTTTTCACCTACTCTCTAATTAGCTTCTAGCCTATTGGTCCAAATCCTTATATTGTGCAGATAATGACCTGAAAAGTTCTTTTCCACTGTAGGCTCAAATCTCTTTTGTTATTTGCTCCCTCCCCTGTTCATCATCCTCATTCACCTTACTGATGCCATGGGGATGTTTGCATGGGAAGCTAGGTTCTCAGTCTACATGTTGAGCTTCTTTATCAAAATATTTGTCACATTTCCCAGTCTCTAAGATCAGTTTTTCACTTCTGTCCTTCGCTTGACCATGAAACCAATGCAATGTACTTTAGAGTCAATTTTTTGAAAATAACCTACGTCTATGGTTGATTTCTACAGATGTCACAGTAAGTAACAAAAACTATTACAACCAACAGACCCTAAATTTTGAGCAGATTAATATTTTAAGGACTAAACTCTTGCTCACATCATATCCAAATCGGACTGGGAAATGGGCCAGGGCTGTTCCTTTCAGGTAGTGACCAGGTTTCAGGCTACTTCCTTCCCAGGCCATGCTATACAGAATTGAGAGCCTGCCATGTCTTGGCAGAAAAAGTGAGAGCTACAGGATCCTGGTTTTTTGGTTTATTTATTTATTTGCTAACCCTGTAAATAATGTACACGACTTCCTCCTATAAAATCTTGGCTAGGAGGGCCTCCCTGGTGGCACAAGGGGTTAAGTGTCAGCACTATGAAGCTATTGGCTGTCCCTGCAGCACTAGTTAGATCCCTGGCCAGAGAGCCTCCCACATGATGCAGCAAACTTCTCCTGCCTCGCTGGCTACTCCCCTAGGCAGTGTATTTCAGTAGATCCTCCTGTTCTGCTCCCCACTTGTTCTCTGGTGAATCCTTTTACCACCACCACCCACCCCTAAACACACACCTCTGGTCTATACCCCAGCTCTTGTATGTATGAATAGCTAAATCTTTAAAAAAAAAAAAATTCTTGGCCAGTAGTAGTCACAGGATTAACTAGATGCACGAGACCTAGGAAATGAGTGGGCACATATTCTCCACCAAAGGTCATGCCTTAAAGAAACAAGCCCATGGACACCAAACCTGGAGAGAACATTTTCCTTGTATGGAGAAACATATTAAAGCCAAAAAAGAGCTGCTATTATAAATGTGCTTGTCCTTTCACTATTGTCTTCCAATTAGCAGACAGTTTTACTCAATGCCATTGAGTTCAAGCAAAACAATTGCTATTATTTGGAAGAATACAGATTTCTAAGGATTGACAGGTTATTTAACTCTGTTTTAACTTTTGGTTATATTTATGCAAAGCATTTAATTTGTCATGATGATTTCCTATAATTAAACACTTAATTTCATCAGATTGCTCACTATTATCTTCAGAGCATGAATAATTGTTAGAAACTTAAAGCAGAAGACTCTAAAAGTTCTATGTATTGATGGATATATAAGGAAAAAATTGGACTTAGCGATGGACTTAATGTAGTATATACACATATTGATTCTCAATGAGGCACACCTAAAACTTATAAAATCTTATAATGACATGCATATTCAATAAAAATGCTAAAAAGGATTCATAAATGAGAACATAATCCCTTTATTTTATAACATAACTAGTAATAGTTGAAAAAAATATATGGTTAGTATGCCTTTTGGACCAGATGGTTAATTATTTAAAACAAATGATGAGAGACCAATTTGCTGTTCATGTAGTTGTAATGACCAAATTGCCTTCAGGACACACAACTTTCAATCTGTAAATTTAGAGTTTGACCTTCATGCCTATTGTGGCATACCCATTCTTAAGCAGCGATGCTCAGTTTTCATATATATTTTAATGTTATGCCACATTTCTAATTAAAGGACATAACTGCAAGATTAACTTGATGTTTAGTCTCATGTGCATTTACTCTTCCCTTTTTTCCTCCTCATGCATGTCCCCTCTGTTTCTATTCAGCCTGAAAGTACCAATTTAGTTCCTCACTGCTCTGTCTTTGAAGCGTATCTAGGGTGTGCTTTCCCTATCAGTAAATTCTTATATAGATCCCCTCATGGGCAAATTCACACTGAGTCTTTTTCATAGTTCTTTAGCCTCAAGTGCAAAAGCATTTGACTCAAATCATGTGTGTGTATTTTTAAATATATACACACAGATAAATACATTTATGAAATGTTACAGATAAAGAAATTGAGAATTACTTGTTTTTATTTTGTTATTTCTCTTTAATATTAATGTTTGTTTTAAATAATTCACCATTTAATACAAAAAGCATACTAAATGTATAATTTTTTTCAATTAGTATTAGTTACGTTATAAAATAAAGGAAGTATGTTCTCAGTTATTAATCTTATTTTGTATTTTTATTAAAAATATGTCATTATAACATTTAAATAATTTCAGATGTGTATCACTGAGTATCAATATGTGTATATATTACATTAAGTCCATTACTGAGTCCAATTCTTTCCTTACGTGTCCATCAAATACATAGAACTTTTAGAGTCTTCTGCTTTAAGTTTCTGATAATTAAAGATTAACTAATATAAAATTTAAATACATTTTTAATATTAACTATTTAATATTAACTCAGTATATCATGGTCACAGGTAATGATGGTAGGTATGTAGAGGATAAAAAAGGATTTGGACATAGGATAAGTAATACATCATATAATTGGCAGAAAGTGATAAGTGTGGCTATTCTTGATAAGATATATTGAGATAGGAGGCTGAGGGAGACCAGGGCTTAATTTAAATGTAGAAGACCAATAAAAAATCTTCAGAAAAGCCCTCCAACAGTGAATCTGACAAAAACCTTAAGGGATGCATGCTTCTCTTTTGGGTATTCTTGCCTGTATATTTTGTGAAAGGAAAGTAGAAACAAAAAGCAGAAGAGGGCAGTGGTTTGAACGATCTTTCCACCTAATATTCTTCTGTTGTTTTCATGATTTGTAAGTTTGTACCTTTTCTAATTTCTTGCCATTATAAGCTGTAGAAGTGAATTATAGTTTGATGTAATTACGAAAGTGCATACAATTTTATCTCACTTACAAGGAGTCCTAAATTACATAATCTCAAAAGTGTTTAGGTGTACATTTCACTATCATCTCCATGTGATAGACTTGAACAAAATCACTGGACAGGACATCTGATAGGCCATTCCAGGAGGTTCATTTAAGTGATAAGAAGGAATACTAATCATTTGGTTCTGACAGCATCTGAACACACACCCTATATTTGAAAAGCAGCCTTTCCTCAGGACTTGTTTTTATTATTTTTGATTGTCTTTTTGTAAAATCCATTCATGTCCTTGGAATCAAGCAAGAAGACTAAGGACATGAGAGTGGGAGTAGTAGTGAGTCAATGTGTGTATCTTGTCAGAAAAAATAGAAGGAACAATAAAATAGAATAAGTTGGGTAGTTCAGGTAACTAAGCTCCGAATGAGCAAATCCAGGACTCATAATTGCTCTTACTTGCAAGAGGCTGAGCCTGCTCTGCAAATAACCTCTGGGTACTAACAAGCAATTTCAAGGATTTTTTCCTAGGTATCAAAAAGAGTGATGCATGCAAGAGGCTTCTGTGTGATGCTCAAGTTATGTGCTCCCTGTCAGGCTGAATGAGAGTGAAATACCTTGAGCCAAATAGCTTTTAATAGTTAGAATAAATGATCCACTGAAAAAAGTTCAAAAAGGACAAAAAGGAAAAGGACATAAGTTCAAAATAGAGTAAACAATAGTTTATTTCTATAATATAGCAGTCTACTTCATCAAAGATGGCAGGACAGTCTTGCCCATAATTTTATTTGGGGTCTCAAATTCCTTCACTTTGTTGCTGCAAAAACAAGTAGACAGTTGTACTCATCCATGTGGTGGAAAGTGAGCAATTGTGGCATCTATGTTTCAGGCCATGAAAAGGAGAAAATTGTCAAAGACCAAGGAAAGTGGCCTTTTTCTTTTTATGTTTGAGAAATCCAAGAAATTGTTCATGAACCTTTTACTCACATTTCATTGTTTCAAACCTAACTACACTGTTGTATCTAGCTGCAAGAGAAATGGAAAAAAAAAAAAACACCATATGTTTTAGAATAGGCAAACACATTTGGAGGCATACTAGTCTGTAATGTACAGGATCAGTCTATGACAGTCCCTGTCTCCAGCTTCTTCCATCCCATCTAAATGTGTGTCATCATCTAAGATATACACTTAGCATTAATGGTGTACCTTGAATTGATTAACTTACAAACTATGAGATCAAAGATTTACTGTCTTATTCTATGTGACCCTGTACCTAAAATCAGTAAGAGCTCTGGCTTTTCTTCTCCTATAGAAATCAGTAGATCAACATAACAACTTCACCATTTTCTAGCCACATGCCATCCACACTGTTCATCAAGTGAGAATTTGCCTGGGTAGCCCACAACGGGCTGTGCAGTACAGAACCATGGAGAGTTGGGGGGCTAAAGCTTGACATCTGGTTCCCAGAATTTAGACACTGAATTATATTTCAAAATTCACAGTGTGATTGACTTCAACATCGAATTCTTGAGTAAAATAAAAAACCAAGTATTTAAAAAGATTAATGACAAATAAAAACTCTAAAACTACTCATGCAGCAAGCCAAATAGCTCAATCTGTATAAAATTCTTGTCAGAGACTGTGATGTGATCATTTTTATATAAAAAAAGTCCCTGTAAATTGCCATGTGATTAAACCAGAATCATTTATTTACATAGTCTAATTTGGAAGACATCTAACATATGTTTTCCAGTCTATTTAATTTCCCTAAGTACTCTCTTGGACGTTATTGTATTAACAAGACTTTTTTTTCATTATATCTTATAGCCTTGAATAATTTGGTCATAATAAAAATGATTAATGAGTCCAAATGGCGATTTGGACTATAGGAGCATCACCTATACAGAAGCTGTTTTTCAACCGAGATAAAGTCTTCCCCGAAGAATAGAGAGATTTCCTACAGAGGTTACTTGAAAAGTCAAAGCAGCATTACAGAGCCTCCATTGAGCTCTGTGTGAAGATATACAGCACATTAAGTATCTTGTGAAGAATACCTGGACCAGTCTTTTCATACTCATATCTGTCTTCTCAGCTGTCAAAAAAAATCCCTTGATTGTTTGCCAGTCTTTTTCTTATGGTCCCTGGGTAACCAGAACAAATAATGATAAAATACCTGTGTCAGATACCTAAGCCAACTCTGTCTTCCAGCCGGCAGTCAAGTCAAGCCTGTAAATCCTCCCCCCGACCCCTTGCCATAAACAGCCTGGTTTGGTCTCCCCTTACTGAACACTCTGCCTCACCCAACATGTGGTGCTGACTCTTGTCTGTGATTCCAGGGAAACAATAGTCTTAGGAAAGAGAGGCGCTGAGGCCTCCCTGGGGTCACAAGGGAGTCTCAGCACTATGAAGCTATCTGCAGCAACTGGAGCAAGAGTTTGACGCCCAGCCTGGGAGCTTCCCACATTGGCGCAGCAGACGTCTCCTGCCTCACCTGCTGTTCCCCTCAACAGTGTATTTCAGTAGATCTGCCTGTTCTGCTCCCCATTCAGTCTTTGGTGAATCTTCTCACCACCACCAGCCTCCCACACCTCTGGTCTACACCCCAGATCTTGTGTGCATAAAGAAATAAAATAAATCTTTAAAAAAAGGAAAGGAGAAGGAAACTGTTGATTTGGAGGTAGGTTAATATTATAACCACAGAAATTAAATTGGAGGTAAAAGCAGATAATCTGCCAGAAAAAAATTATCTTTATTTAGTCATTCTGCTATTTATTTTGGATTGATGTAAGATAGGCATGGGATTGAGAGGATTATCTTTAGTGCTGTTATACAAGTTCCGTATTTTCCCTTTCCAATAACATGGTAGCATTGAACTTCCTTACTCTCCTTCAAATCAGCAAGTCTATCTTGACTTGCTTTTGGTCCATGAGACTGTGGAAGTCAAGGCAAGGAATGTCTGATTCACACTGCTTAAAAAAAAAAAAAAAAAAATCCTGGGCCTCCCTGGTGGCACAGTGGTTGAGCGCTGCGGGGGAGAATCCCACATGGCGCGGCAGACCTCTCCTGCCTCACCCGCTGCTCCCCTCAGCAGTGTATTTCTGATCTGCCTGTTCTGCTCTCCACTCTGTCTCTGGTGAACCCTCTCGCCGCCCCACGCCTCTGGCCTGTACCCCAGCTTGTATGTATAAATAAATAAATCTTTAAAAAAAAATCCTGTTCATGCTCAACAAGAACCTTTTATTCCTTCCCCATTGCATTTGTATAGACTCCCCTTCCTTCCTAAGTCCCTACTAGAGTTATGCACCAGCCTGAATGATTTCCTTTTTTATGCCAACTGCCAGGCTCACACCATCTCACTGTCCTAGCTCTGGGGTGTTAGAGAATGAATGACACAGAGAGCAGTGCAGTTGGTTTGACAATAAAGACAAAGAGGCATTCATAAATAGTAGATAAAGACAAAAGGTATTCATTCACCAAGGCAAAGTGTAATGAGGTGGTCCCAAGGAAAAGGGAGTGTTCTAGGTTCCCTGCCCCTCCCAAGGGAGGGTAGAGATGAGCAGAAGAGATAAGAAGAGAGAGGAGACTGGAAAAGGAAGGATGGAGAGCCAGAAGAGACACAAAGAGCAGAGACATGTAAAGAAGCTACACTGGCCTGGACTGATAGAAATAGATGTGGGTGAGAGACCCATGGGGAGGTTAACAATGGCAATGTTGATCTTGATTTTATGTTGCTCTTTTCCTCGCAGACTTGTCAGACTTCCTCCCACCGTTTTCTATGGGTGCCAGCCAGAAGGTACTTTAGACTTGTGGCAGGCTTTTGGGCCCTGCTTTGGGCCATTTCCATTTGGGTGGACTTTTACCCATGAGGTGATGGGTAACTTTGGGTTCTTGATTTTGGAAACTATATTTTGTGTCTTTTCTGTATCACACACTAATTGTATTAAAGTTTCTTTCCACTAAAGGTCTTATATGTTTTGTCTTGATGTGGCACATGGCAGAATCTATTTAGAGAGGGCAGGTTTAGAGGTTCTGGGGTGCCTCTCTCCCTGCCCTGTAACAAAAGTTTTAAATGGTACACATTCTATAACATTAGTGTCCTATCACTCGGTGTGTGGTTACCTACAAATGAAAGGTCATCGTTCTGATTTTAGTCCTTATGGCTAACTTGGAGGAGAAGAAAAAATAAAGTATGATAATGGGATCCAGAGAAAAATGTAGGTCCATGAGAGAACAAATTTCTCTGGAATGTAAAGCCTGTAAATTCACAAAATCATTATAAATAGTAGGCATCCAGTGTCCATGGAGGTGACTGTGGAAAAATAGAGTGTGAATATTTGAATATGACACTTAGAGAAATGCAAGTGACCTCTAACATATCTGTGACATGGAAGTCACATTACTTTTATTTCAGGTTTTTATAAGGTAGGACTGACAAATGTTTGCTAAGCTTTATCATTTTGAAGTTGAATACTGATGTTTGGGCCAGAGAGTTCAGGTCAAATATCTCCTCAAAGAATAATACACTTGCACTACGACGGATAGAAAGACTGAGAAAGGCAAGGAACCAGGAGGTAGTATGAGCACAGTTGTGATAGTTGAAAAGCACAAAAAACATTTGTAGTAAAATAAATCCAAATAGTACCAACTGAGTGTTTGATAACTGTTGGTGGGGGGAACTGTTGGGGACATCTGGAACAAACTCCATAGATAGGTTTATGGACCCAACTCCCACCTCAGACCAAAGAGATCCAAGACACCAAGGACTACAAATCCCTAAGTGCCATCATCACCGAAGAGAGGATTACTAGGATCTGAGGAGTGGAGGTAAGCAGCCTTGTTTGGTATATAACCAGACTTGTGGACCTGGGGGTGGTCTCTTGGCTTCTCGATGGGCTACAGTGTGCCATTGGGGGGTTCCCGCTCAGTGGATCTGGTAGGACACATTTGCCGATTTAACTCTCTTTTTCCCTGAGTTATTCATTTCTTCATTTCCCCTCCTTTTGTAAATAAACACTTTATTAATTTTTGTGTGTGTGCCTGCAGTGAAGTCTTATTATTAATCCCTTTTTTAGTGCATGGGTGAGGACCCACAGTGAGACAAACCATTACATATCAGGTTTACTCTGTAACATAACCACAAAACAAGCAACAATACTTTTTACATAAATTTAACCACTTATGTTTCTCAGCTCTGTGAGGTAAGTTCTTTACCCCATTTTATAGTTGTGAGAACTAGCACATAATCAGGATAACTAATATTTGCAAAGAGGCACATTATGACTTAACTGGAAAGAAGATTCTATTAAGGAACAAACTGGAGATAAGATAGAAATCCAGAATGAATCTGCTGATGGGAAAACCTCAAATGTCAGGCTAAAGAGATAGGGTAAATTTGAAATACATTAAGTCTGCTTTCAAGCTACTTCTGCTCTTGTTGAAAAAGGTAAATATTAACAAATATTACAAAGACAGTATATAGCAAAAGTTACCTCACATACAAATACAACTATACAAATCTAGCACTGAGAAAACATTGGAGGTAACCCAACTTCATGTTGAATTAATTAAAGAGAAAAAAAAACTTACCTAAAATTTAGAAGGACTGAAAATTTGAAATTATTCTATGCTCTAATTTGGTTATAAATACTTGAGAGAAGTTTATTTCTGAAGGCAAAGAGATTTCAGCGTATTCATTTTAGCAGCATTTAGATATTGCTTTCTCAGAATGCACTGGATGACTTGGCAAGGATGAATGAAAGCAGAGTTGTCGGCCATAACTAGAGCAGATGTTTTCTAACCTTATTTTTTGCCCATCTATTCATTGGGAGATTTGTATCTCATTATGGACAATAAATAACTATGCTGAAGCAGAAATACAATCTTTTTTATCTGATTGATCAAAATTTCTGGTCGTATAAACAAGCAAACCCCATGGATTACCTTAGAGTGTGATTTTCAATATGTGGCGCTTTCCAGGCAGCCACACTAAGAATAATATTTTATTACACTTCTTGTAAAAAGATTATAGAGAACAGTGAAGCTGTTTTATATTGTATCTTTCCATTCTAAAGCTTGTATTACTGTTACCAGAACCCAGCTGCCTCAGCAGCATGAGCTGCCTTAGTGGTGGGAGCCAGCAGCAATAGTGGTGTTCTCTCACCCTGTTGCTCCACCATAAGTCAGTTGTGGCAGTTGCTCCTCAGAGTCCAGCAAACACCTTTTTACTTCCTGGATGATGGAATGGACCAATCAGGTCTGAGCTATTAGTTGATTGGTGCTAAATGCCTAAACCACAGGATTGATAAATAGTCCAATCAGGCTTGTGGGTGTGGCACCCTAAAAGAAATTATAAGTTAGGGTTAGAGGAAGCTGGAAAAAAAACAGACTGTTCAAGCCTCTGAAGAAAGAAGAGGAAGACACTGTTCTTGGTCTCTGATGAAAGAAGGACCAGAAGGTGAAAGAAGATGGAAGAAAAGAAACATCAAGTAACGGACCTCTGAGGAGGGAAGAGAAGTCAAAGATCTCTGTCAGAGACTGACATCACCTGATGCCTCCAGTCCTGTCTCTGACATCACCTGAAAGGAGCACCAAAGGCTCTGAGCCTGGTGTCACAAAAAAGCTTTTAACACTTGGTGTTTCTGACACCACCCAGGGGAACCAGTAGTGACCATCACTACTGGCCAGTGCTGTATGCACTCCTGGTGATTGGTGGTGGCTATCACTACTGGCTAGCTGTGGTCTAGCTCTATTGACAAGTAACCAGTACTCTGCTTGAACTTCTGGTAGACACTATCTGAGTGAGATAGCCAGCCACTGGCCACAGTAAGCTCTTTATTTCCCCTGTTTATAAAATAAACCCCATGATTGTTGTTCCCTGAGCCTGAGGTCTCTTACAATGTGCATGGGTGAGAACCCACAGTGACCTGTCCTCTCCTTGGGTACTGTCCCTTGTTCAGCTATAGCCCATAGGCCCCTGCTATGTGGGTATTGTATTGCTATAGCCCTTCATTTTGGTTTTAAACCTTTTGCCCTTTTGGGGCTTTTTGGCAGCTCTCTTATTTTAGAGCCCAGGCAGGTGGTTGGCCATTCCAGCCTATGCTGGTATCCCATCCAGCCTCCTGCTCCTACCACCTTTGTTTCATTACATCTCTATGAAAATGAAGATAAATTCTCCAGACTTTCTTTTTGATTCTTTTTAAAATGGAATCTCCTCTCATGTCTGCATTTACATAAATTTATTTTGTCACAAGACAGGGAGTGGACTCATGAACCAACCTCCCCCGCCATGTAGACAGATAAGCTAGGAATGTACCAGCCACAGTCTGTTTTGCCACACACAGAGAGGAGGAGGTATGGGCTGAGGGGTCCTGGTCCCAGGCCACAAAAAGGGCTCTTGAGACCCTCTGGTCAAGATTGAAAAGACTCCACAGACACTGGTGAGGGAAGGCAAAAAGCCTGCATTTATTGATTATCAAAAGAAGATTGAAAGAGCACTCTAGGGAGACCTCTCTTGGCATAAGAGATTCCCTGAGATACTGGGTTTAGGGGTACATGTACCTTTAGGGTTGGATTTGAGAACAGAACAAAGAAATTAAACTTTATTAGATAACTCAAGAATGCCCAGGCTATGGAAAAGTTAGTAAAACAGTGAGTCCAGGAAATTCATGGCAGCAGGTGTCTGGATCTACAGTCATCAGGTGTTTAACTTATTGTTTACCAGCTTGTGGGAACAGCAAAACTGAATGGCAAATTTTTAGCAAAGTGTTTTTGTTTTCCGCCTTGAGTCCTGTCTTGAGACATTTCCTGTCAATGTTTATACCTTCATGTACTTATTATATATTTATTGGTGATTCTTGCTGAAAGTTTGGGAAAAGTTCTTGAGTTAAAATGACAAGAGCAAGTTATTCCTCTTTGCAGGATTCAGAACTCGTGTAATGGAGAAAATGACAGGTTTCCTACTCTGGATTTTGGTGTTGATTTTTTTCCCCCTGTGACATCTTGAGAAAAAAAAAAACAGCCCCTAACTTACTGAATTTTTGAAACTCAAAATAGTATGGTGAGAAGATTTGTAATTATACCTATCTCTCAGGGCATAATGACTTAATTAATATACCCTTCATGAGACTTTGCACTGTGGGAAGTGCACAGCTGCATGGCTGATGGAAATTAAGGTGTCGTGAAGTGCAGAAACCTGAGTGTTTTGATTGTGTGTATTTTCAAAGTTCATTAAAGAATTTTTTCTTCCTCTTGGTTTATTTTGTGCATAAAGATTTTTGGCTCCTCCATTTCACCTGCCATATGATAAATGTGGAGGACAAAAATATGTAAAGTGACAAAAAGCAACCATCTCTAAAGATTCCTGATTCAAGGCTATTTCAAAACATATATTTTATTATGTTTTCTCTGTTTTGTTCAATTATTACCCTAAATGTATTTTAGAATGGTTTAAGCCTTTGTTTGGTTGCTTGTTTGTTTGTTTTTTTAATTCTCAATCTTACCACCTGGATGGATTCTTAGGAATCATATATTTCAATTTTTTAAAACTGCTCACAACTCTTGAGAGCAAGAATTCTTCACACTCTGGAAAAACCTCTCCCCACTTTTAAAAAAGTACATCACATTGCACTTCTAAGTGTATTTTGCTTATTAGATGTGAGAGATGTTTCTGCTTGAATGATATGTGCTGCATACCAGGAATGCTCATGTGTCAGGGAAGATCAACAAAACACTAGAGGATTTCTGATAGAGGCATTGAGTTGAAGCAGCCCAATGGAAGTTAGGCTCATATTTGAGAATAGATCAGGCATACTAAGAGTCTCCCTTTCTCCTCACACCCCCTCTCCACCATGCTCACACTCTCTTCCTCTCTCTTTTTCATGGAAACCTTTAGAAATGGGAAATCATGTATGTATGTAAATGATTTTGCCTATGAAGCTAAAGGTATCTGGTATCCTGAGTGACGAGAGATCAGGAAAAGCTCACTCAAGTAATTCGGGAAAACTGAAAGAAGAGTGGTCAATAAAGATTTGTTAAACTAATGTTAAGTCGAGGAAAATTTAAAAAGGTCATAGAATTCTGTTGCCATCTGGTTGAAAGTGGTGATTGATTTTTATTTTGTTTTGTTTTCAGATAAAGGTCATATCATTCAGTTACTTCATAAGGATCAGATCATTCAGTTACTTCATGTTCACTTTTTCAACAAGAATGATTGAGGAAAATTAGCTCAAAATGAGCAAGAACAATATCTAACCCAGATACATAAGAACTACTAAGAAACAATACTTTCAGTGATTTAAATAATCTCATGTCAAAAATTCATAGGAATAATATTTACAATAGCCAAATTATGGAAAACACCTAAAAACCCTAGGACTAATGAGTAGATTAAGAATATTTATTATATATACACAATAGAATATAGTCAACTACAAAAATAGTTGCACTCTTAAAATTTGTGACAATATGAAGAAAAGAAAAAAAAAAGAGGAACAGACATAACCAAATCAAAACAAGTCTTAAACGTCTGACTGTAAAATCAAAGGTTATAGAAGGAGAGGGAGAAGGTAAAAAGTAAAGAGGAAGGGGACCCAATGGACTATGGTGGTGGATTATGGGTACTTTGTTGGTGGCAACATACATCTGAAGAGGTGTGATCTTATATGTCTCTATCATGTACAGTGTTGTAAAGAATGTGAACTCAAATGAAATTACAAAGAAAAATTTATATAGATACACTTCTGAAATATTTTGGACCACCAGAGAGTCTCCAAACATCTAAATGTGCATAAACTGAGTCTTATGGGTTACAAAGGAATGCAACCTATAAGAACGCAAAATGTAAGCATTAGCAAGTGAAACTTTTGACACTGAGATACAGCATGCACTCCAGAGTCAAGAAGCTGATGTTGGAATCCTGAGTCTAACAATTACTACATATGTGAATGTGGTCCTATGAAATATGAACTCCCACATAACACAAAGGACTCACCTGAACACTGCATTAAGAGACCTGAGCAAACTTCACCCAAGCTCCACCTACGCTACACTGTGCCCCTAAAAGGTGGATTACAAAGGAATGCAACCTCAGCACACCTGTGCTGAGTCTTTGCTCAAAAAAATGCAAGATTATCAAAACACAAAATGCACTTTGTCCAAATCCACTCTGCTAAACCATTTTCAATAAATTTCCACTCATTTGCCCTTAGCCATTTTCTGGTTCCTGATAACACTCTCAGATCTTTCAGGCACCCCCTTTTCACTTGCTCACAACCCCTTTGTTCATTCTCCATCATCCCTTTGAAAACCTCAGTTACCTTTGTTAGAGTGAAGTTGAACTCAGCTTTCCTTTACTGCAGCAGTCTGAATGTATCTGTCTCGCTCAACCTTCCTAATGTTTGGATCTGTTTCTCTTCAACAGCAATCATTTATGCTTCAGCTTCCTGCCTCTAAAATGATGGTATGTGTAATACCTTCCTCCCAGGGTTGTCAGAGGATTAATATATAAATACTTGCAAAGTGCATATAGATGTTCATTAAGTGAAATTTACTTTTTTTTTTCTAGAAAATCCTACTAGTCCTATCAATATAGGAACTTTAACTTTAATATGATTTTCCATCATGATTCTGAATTGATTTTTAGCGACTTTCTAACCCTGCTCTATAGCATCATATGCAATCCTTATAATTTTGTTCAGTATAACTTTCTTTACAACATCTCAAATCCTTTTTCTCTGTGGTCCTATACATTACTCTCATACATCTGTCATAATACATAGCATCATATGTAAGTACATTTCCCACTGACATCCTGGTTATTTTTATTTATTTTTTTTTTTAATTTTTTTTTTTAAGATTTATTTATTTATACATACAAGCTGGGGTACAGGCCAGAGGCGTGGGGCGGTGAGAGGGTTCACCAGAGACAGAGCGGATAGCAGAACAGGCAGATCAGAAATACGCTGCTGAGGGGAGCAGCGGGCGAGGCAGGAGAGGTCTGCTGCGCCATGTGGGATTCTCCCCAGCCGGGCGTCGAACTCGCGTCCCTGCTGCCGACAGCTCCACAGCGCAGCGCTTAGCCACTGCGCCACCGGGGAGGCCCCATCCTGGTTATTTTAAGGCATTTGATTTTTTTGGTGTGTTTTAGTTTACAGAGTGTTTTTATACATATTCCCTCATTTAATTGTTATAACAATTCTATGAAACATATTTGTATTTTTACCAACATTATACATGAAGAAAGAAAATATTGAAACATAAATAATTGAATAAATTCACTTAATTTGCAGATTATGAGGCCAGTGAATATTCCAGATATTCTTATCTGAGTATAATTTGGCTTCACTACTTTTTGATCAGTGTTCTTGGGCAAATTAATTATATGGAACTTTCAAAAAATGGAATCATAAAATTAAGTTCACAAAGTTATTGTGATACCCTCAAACCATGATATATAAAAAACACTTTAAAATTGCCTGTACCATAGAAAACATTCATAAATTGCTATATAATGAATATTTATGGCCTCTTTCCCTACTCTTATGTAAAAATCTCATGTGCAATGTAATGGTATTTGGAAGTGGGGTCTTTGGAAGTTAATATGGTCATGGGGTGGAGCCCTCATGAATAGGATTAGTGCCCTTATTAGAGAGGTCAGAGAAAGCTGCCTTGTAGAGGACGTAGCAAAATACAAACTGTTTTTGAACAAGGAAATGAGCTCTCACCAGACTCCTAATGTACTGACATCTTGGTCTCAGATTTGCCAGCCTACAGCACTGTAAGAAATTAATTATTGTTTACAACCCCCTCCCCCAACTCTATGGGATTGTACTACAATAACCTAAGTAGACTAAGACAGGAGTGCTTCCCCCTCCTCTTTTTTGTGAACAAAGGTGAATGGTATGTTTAAATCTCTAATAAAAGAGACGTTCATAAAAGCAAAATATTCAAGCTAGAAGAAGCAGAGTATGCTAATTTCAATATAAAATTATTAATGCAGAATATGTCATATCCATTAGATTAATATGCCTTTCTTTATCAGAGTAGAAGGATTCATGATGCATTTCTGAATTCTTATATTCCCAATGAGCTTATTGTGTTCTCTGCATTTTACTTTTAAGAAAAGTACAGACCTGAATGCAGCTGGTTAACTATTTTATATACAATGAAATATATGACAATTGATTCAGAAATTACCAAAATCATGAAAATAAATTTATAATAAGAAAGAATGTAAAGAGAGAGGATGTAATGAATGGACCAAAATGCAAAACCACAATAAAATGATTAACTCTAAAATCAGTTTCTGAACTGTTGAAATCTCAATGCTCGCATAAAATAGCTTGTTGATAACCAATGTAGTTTGCTAAAAGATCATTTTCTTCCTCTTCTCAATACAAATTATCTGTATTTTTGAATCATATATCTTTCTGCAACTTCTACAAGAAGATATTTCAAAAAACAAAACATAGACCAATGGGATAGAATTGAGAGTCCAGAAATAAACTACTACTCTAGATTAGTTAATCTTTGACAAAGGAGCCAAGACCACGTAATGCAGAAAAAAAAAATTATCTTCAACAAATGGTGGTGGGATACCTAGGCAGTCATATGCAACAAAACAGCAACACAAAGAGTACAACTAGATTATTGTTCAACAGCATATACAAAAATTAATTCAAAATGCATTAAAGCTTTGGACATAAGACCTGAAATATGTAGACAAAAACAGAAAACACACTCTTGAACATCAATCATAGACATGTATTTGGTGACTCAATTCCAATGGCAAAGGAAACAAAAGCAAAAACAAGTAGAACCACATACAATTTAAAAGATTTTGGATAGGAACAGAAACCATAACAAAAAGTGAGAACATCACAAAAAGTGAAAATGACTGGGAGAAGATAATTTCTCAACATACATTCCAAGAGAGTCTGATACACAAAATATATAAAGAACTGCAAGCTAGATGGTAACCCAAATTAAAAGACATCCTAGTGAATTGGAATTTGCATACCATAAATCTGACAAGGAAATTGTCAAAAGTTCGCAATGACCTCATACAACTCAATGAAAAGACAACAAACAACCCAATTAAATGGGCACTTGAATAAAAAAATAAGCAGTTCTCCAAAGAAGACATAGAGATAGCAAAGAGGTATATGGAAAAATGTTCATCATCACTTGCCATCAGGGAAAAGTAAATCAAAACCACAATGAAATACCACTGTATACCAGTGAGAATAGTCCATATTAAGAAAAATAAATAAATAAATAAATAAATAACAAGAAAAAGAAACAAGTACTAGTAAGTATATAGAGAAAAAAGAACACTTCTACACTGTTCTGTTGGTGGGAATATAGACTGGTCCAGCCCGAGTGGGAAGCCGGGTGGAGCTTTTTCAAAACACTAAAAATAAATCTGTCATATGATCCAGCAATTCCACTCCTAGGCATCTACTCAAATAACACAAAAACAGTAATTCAAAAGGAATATTGCACTCCAATGTTTATTGCAACAATATTTACAATAACCAAGAAGATATGGAAACAACCTACATGCCCCCAAAGAGATGAATGGATCAAGAACAGGTATATATACACAAATAGAATACTACTCAGAAATCAAAAAAAGAAAACCTTATGCTCTTTTCAGTAACATGCATAGAATTGGAAGGGATCATGCTAAGCAAAAAATGTCAGAAAGAAAAATACTAGATGGTGTCACTTACATGTGGAATCTAGAGAAACCAAACAAAGAATCAGACAAAGAGAAAATTTATTTATTTGTTTGTTTGTTTATACATGGAAAAATTGGGGTATAGACCAGAGGTGTGGGGGGTGAGAGGAGTCACCAGTGACTTTAAACTAAATCTTGAAAGCTGACCATAGAGCTGAGGAATCCAAGAGAGGGAGAAGAGGTCAGAGGAGAGCACAATGATCTGGGGTGGAGCACTATGTTTGCTTTAGTGCTCGGAGAGCTTCTGTGATCACACCTGAGGGGAGAAATCCACTATTTTCAAAATACTAACAAGGATGTAAAAAATGTTATTTCATTAATAAAAAAACAATAATTAAAAAAATAATTTATAAACTTAACAACAAAAAAGAATAGACATGGCCTCCCCGGTGGTGCAATGGTTAAGTGCTGCGCTGTGGAGCAGTTGGCAGTGGCGACGCGAGTTCGACGCCCAGCCGGGGAGAATCCCACATGGGTGGCAGACCTCTCCTGCCTTGCCCGCTGCTCCCCTCAGCAGTGTATTTCTGATCTGCCTATTCTGCTCCCCACTCTGTCTCTGGTGAACCCTCCCACCGCCCCCACGCCTCTGGCCTGTACCCCAGCTTGTATGTATAAATAAAAAATAAATCTTAAAAAAAAAAGAATAGACACGTCTCCAAAGTAGATATACAGAAGACTAAAACACATAAAAGTTATTCAATGTCATTTTTATTAGGGAAATTCAAATCAAAGCCAAAGTGACGTATCACCTTACCCGTATAAGAATGGCTTACAGAAAAATGCTAAAAATAATGTGTTGGTGAGAATGCAGTAAATTGAACTCTTGGTCTTGACTGGTAGGAATATAAGTTGGTATAACCACTACTGAATATAGTACAAAGATTCAGTAAGAGCCTAAAAATGGAAATACTACATGATTCAACAATACCTCGCCTAGGTATTTATCTGAAGAACATGAACCCTTTTATTCATGGCATCACTATTCATCTATAGCTAACCCTAACCAACCTAAATTCTCATTAATTGATTACTGGATAAAGAATTTATATAGAGATAAAAGAGATATATTTTATCTCTATATAAATTATTCATATACACACATATATATGTTTATATATGTATATATCTTTATATGTAACAGATTCTATATATAATAAAAGTAAATACTACTTGGCCATTAAACAAAGATGAAATCTTGCCTTTTGTGAAATAATGGATGGAACTGCAGGTGACTACACTATGTGAAATAAATTTAGAAGGATAAAAATGTCAAATTGTTTCCCTTACATGTAGAATATAAATAACCAAAGGAAATAGTGGTAAAAAAAAAGTTACAACAAAAACAACTGTTTAACTCTATGAAAAATATGGCAGTTACAAGACGGGGTAGAAGACATCAACCTGATAGTGGAAACAGCCCTAGAATTTTAGGGGTGACTGAGGTAAGGCTTGTGCATGCATAGAGATTAAGATGTAAACCCCAAATTTATATAGTTTAATAAATCAATGGTAAATTGATGAAATTTAATTTTTAAAATCTTAAATAAATAGGTTTTAATCTATTCTAGTCCAAGATGCTGGTTATTCAAGCATAATGGAAAATAAATATTTATTCATAGTTGACTCTATATACAATGTGGAACCCAGTATTTTTAGTCAATAAATACATATTAAATTAAATTTAGAAGAATTGCAGAGGTAACTATATTTTTATTTACTGAATACATGTAAGCTCATTCTTGAACAGATGTTCAATTTGAAGAGTCTTCCATATATATTTGAATATAACACTTTGTCATAACTTCAGCATCTTCATATGAATGCTTGAGGTGCTGATGGACACATTATAAAATCTTTCTAAAAATTAAATTAAGTAGCATTTATTATCTTTAATACTCATTACTTTATATATATATGTACATATGTATAAATAATGTACAATATCCATTTCCTCTACTTCTTTAATAGAACCCCAAAGTCCATACAAATATAAGCAAATCAAGATATTTGCATATTTATATAATTTATATATCATATTATATACTATACACATGTATATATAGAGAGAAAGTACTGGTCATATGTCTGTTATGCATAAAGTTTACTTTTCAAATTATAAGTACTAATTGATAACTAGTAACTTTGTAAGTCTACCTTATAGTATAATAAAGTCTTTCCTAAAGAAAATTATCACATATTTGAAAACACGAGAAATGCATATGTACTGAAAATTTATTTCTTATTTTATGATTCATAGAAGCAATGAAGATAATTTCATCATATTTCCATGACTTTTGTTCACTTTATGATGAAGCATAAGTGTTTGGGAGAAGAGGTGACAAATAATGGATTTATAAACTTCAGTAATAATGAGGGTAACTTATTTGCTACCAGAATGGCCTTGTGTGTTTGGAGGACAAGTAAATCTGAACAGAGATTTGAAGAAACTATGCACATTAAGTGAGAGACCAGGATTTTATTTTCCAGCAAGTGATATGTCCTCAGAACAGGGTTTTAATAGAATTAGATTGAATGTCCATATGACAGAAAAAGACAGAATTTGCAAGTTGAAAAATAGATTTTCTTGGCACATGCCTTTATAGAGATGTGTTTGCTAGAAGCGGCTGCTTGTTCAGGAACCACAGCACCTGTGAGGTGATAGTCTCCAGATGAAACCTATCATCTGCTGACCCACAGCCCTGTCAGGTTCTGGAATTCAGACTTGTCAATACCCCCATTTGATGGACTTTGAAGGTGACAGTTCAGTTCATGCTAACAAAGCTCATGTGACCAGTGTTTAAGACTATAGTGTCAACAAAATGACTCAAAATAAATAGAAATGGAGGGGCCTCCCTGATGGTGGAGCGGTTAAGCGCTGCGTTGTGGAGCTGTTGGCAGCGGGGACGCGAGTTCGACGCCCGGCCTGGGAGATTCCCACGTGGCTCAGTAGACCTCTCCTGCCTTGCCTGCTGCTCCCCTCAGCAGTGTATTTCCATCGATCTGCCTCTGCTGCTCCCCACTGTCTCTAGTGAACCCTCTCGCCACCCAATGTCTCTGTCCTGTACCCCAGCTTGTATGCATAAGTAAATAAATCTTTAAAAAAAATAGAAATGGAATTGCAAATTTGTGGGACTCTTGCACAGGAGAGACCAAAAACATCCTATCCTTAGAAGGAGAGTATATTTATAGGAAGACAAATGGTATTTAGTATTTCAAATACCAGCCAAGCATACAACTATCCAGCCAAAGACATTCATGCAGCTTGGGTTGGCCACGTATGCAAGTTCTAACCTGTGCTCCTATGAGAGGACTTAATGAGTAACTCCTCTAGAAGGATTGACACAGTGATACACAGTGAGGACTATACTAAATGTGCTGGAAGGACCCAGAACAGCTGCTTTACTCCAAAAGATGGAAGTCATATCCGAGATTGGCAGAAAAAAATCTGAAGGATTGTGGAATTATAACACATGGCCTTTCTGTATTAACCCTACACAATTTATATTTGGATTATTTTGGTGGAGAGAGACATAATAGTGTATCTGTTTTGTATTATTGAGGTAACATTGGTTTACAACACTACGTTCTATTGCCAGGTCTAGGACCATACCTCTTCAGAGGTCTGTTAGCACAACACATTGACCATCAAGGAGCCCACTGGGCATAAGCTAGTGAGATTTGGCCTTTTGTTACAAACATAACAGTTCCCCAACTAATGAGTTTCTTGCCCAATCCATGCAGTTTCTGTACCAAATTAGATGCAATGGAAGTTGAGAGAAGTTTGCAGTCAGTGAGGCTTGAGGGATCCAAGAATATTATATGAAAGTATTAGGCAAGTGAGGGTCATGCTGAGGGGAAATCCATGAAGAAATGAGCATGGGGTGGGGATGGAGCAGGTAGGAAGGGGAGAAGGAGGGTGGAAGGTGGGAGGATAGAAGGAGGGGAGGGTAAGATGTGGGGAGATAGAGAGCAGTTCCAAACCTATTAGGTCTGAAGCAATAAGGTTAATTTAGAAGACAGAATCAAATAAATGAGGGAGGAGCACACTAATTAGCTAAATTATTTGATTAACTAAAGTATTCTGTTTTTTCAGAGACATTTCCAGGATGTATGGGCAATGAAGAAACTGAAAAACCCTTTAAAGATGTTCCATATTCTTCTGACTTGTTTCACTTATCTGTTGCTTTAACTATTTTGATGCTACTGAAAAATGAGCCCAGAGAGAACACCTAGAAGCACAAAAGACAATGACAGGAGTAAAAAGTATAAATGCTTAGTTCTTTTAAGGCCCAAAGAGGACCCCAAACACACACACACGCACCCCCCACATACACACACCCTACACATATCTCACACACAGAAATGCACTCACAATTGCTTCTTGGCCTTTTGGCTAAAATCAGAAATGCATTCACAAATGTATGTATGAGTTTCATGCTAAACATTTGGGAATGATTCATAATGTCAGATGACTTCTGCCTGCCAATTGTCAAAAATAAAAATTTGTTCCCCCCTGAGGATTAATCATAGTTATAAACAGGAGAGCTTAAAACCATGGATAAAAATAGGAAAAGCAAATAAAGAATAAAAGCATCACAAATGAAATATAATTCCTGTGAAAGAATTTGTTAACTTCCCTGCTGGAATTTTTTTAAGCTGTTCTCAAAGCAAAATCTTCTAGGTGACAAAGTATTAGCATTTTTCTTTCTCTGCCTTTTTCAAGTCAGTACCTTGTGATGAGGTTACTTTATGCCCACTTGAGTCCCTATTAATCTCCTTGTGCCAGAGAGAGAATGAAAACTCAGGAAGAGGGAGTTTATTCTGCCTCTTCTCTCTATTTAACTTACTGCTTTAGGATTGCTTTAAGATCTTCTAATGGAAATACTTTCTCTGTTTTACAAATGTAGGGTTTTATTATTTGCTAATTTGATAATTATTTGAAAGTGCTTATGGAAACCAAACACTTATTGGGCGATGTGTTAGATTTATAGAATTTATTTTAGCAAATGATCTCTCCTGGTCTTATTTCGTCCTTGTGAGATAGTACTCCCATGTGGAGTAATGGTCTTGTGACTCCCTCAGATGGAATGTGAGAATACTGGATCATATGCCCTTATGTCTGGCCTCAAGCCTGATGTTGCATAACTCTAATGAGTCCATAATCTAGAAGTGAAACACTTTCACTTCCCTCCACTTTGAAATGTGTGACTGAATAAAAAACTCTGCAGTCATCTGTAGATAAAGGATGTTTATATACAATTCTCCCTATTTCACACTCACAAAAACATGCACTTTCTCTTTCAGGGCTTAGAGTCTAGCAGCTGTCAGTGAAATGTGCAGAGGTTAAAGGTTTTATGGTTGAATGACAATATCTATATTGTTTGATTGATTGACCTATTTATTTAATATATGCATATACACTTTGGAATACTATTCAATGATCAAAAAAGATAAACTCCTGTCATTTGTGGCAGCATAAATGGAGCTAGAAGGGATTATTTGAAGTGAAATGAGCCAGAAGGAGAAATAGAAATACCAGATAGTGCCACTTATATGCAGAATATAGAGAAACTGAAAGAGGGTCAGACAACGACAAAATTTAAAATCAACATTCGAGAGCTGACCACAGAAATGAGGTATACAGAGAATACCCAGAATTAAAGCCACATATCTATGAACAGCTAATCTTTGACGAAGGAGCAAAGAAAATGCAGTGGAACAAGGACAGTCTATTCAATAAATGGTGATGGGAAAACTGGACAGCCACATGCAAAAAAATGAAGCTAGACTACTACCTCACACCCTGCACAAAAGCAAACTCAAAATGGATAAAGGACCTGAATGTAAGACCTGAAACCATAAAATGTATAGAAGAAAATATAGGCAAAACTCTACATGACATACATCTCAGCAAAATCTTGAAAGACTCATCCCTCAAAACGAAGGAAGTGAAAGACAAGATAAACAGATGGGATTACATCAAAATAAAAAGCTTCTGTACAGCAAAAGAGACATTAACCAAAACTAACAGACACCCTACCAACTGGGAAAAGATTTTTGCACACAATACAT